>CM054147.1:64247376-64254876 GCA_028751875.1 Rapana venosa
TTGAGTTTTCGTTGTGTCAATAAGTCTACGTGATTAATGGCAATAAAAATAATCTGAATCTGAATCACTCTTCTCATCAACATACACACACACACACACACACACACACACTCAACACAACCAACACACACACACACACAAGATACGGAGAGAGAGAGAGGAGAGGACATTCAGTCATACAGGAAGACAAGCAGACAAGCAGGAAGACAGGCACGCAGGTAAGTAGTAGACAGACAGACAGACAGACAGACAGACAGACAGACAGACTGACTGACTGACAGACAGACAGTCTGACAGCTCAGCTTTCAAAACTAAAAAAGTGCTCATGCCTTACTTACTGCTGTGTTTGTAAAGTAAGGTGGATGGCAGTGCCTGCCTGTCTTGTCTGTTCTTTACCACAGGGCTCGTGTCTTCAAACCACTCATTATAATCATTCGCTGCCCCGCTTCCCCGACCCTCAAAACAATCGCCTTCTGTGACATACGATATGGCTTCTGAACAATCCGAAACGAAAAAACCCAAACAAACAAAAGAGAGAGATAGGGAGGGGGAGAGGGAGAGAGAGGGAGAGGGGGAGAGAGAGGGAGAGAGAGAGAGAGAATAGGAGAGGGATGAGAAGAAGAAGAATGAGAGAGAAGAGACGATGAAGAAGAGAGTAGGTAGAGAGAGAAGAGAATGAAGAAAGAAAAAGAAAGAAGAAGAAAACAAGAAGAACGAAAGAAAGATATTTAGAAAGAAAGAAAGAAAAGAAAGAAAGAAAGAAAAAGAAGAGAGAAGAAGGTAAGAAGATGAAGAAAGAAGAAGAAAGGAGAAGATCATAACAAAGACTACAGCTTGCTGACAACGCTTCTTCTCTCCTCCCCCCCCCCCCCCCCCCCCCCCTCTCCTCTCTCACTCCCTCTTTCCCCTCCCCCCCCCCTCCCCCCCCCCCCCCCACCCCCTCTCCTTTTCCCGAAACTCCCTAAGGATCACTGTGACATAGCAGTCAAATAACGATAGTATAGACATGGCAGTCAAATAACGATAGTATAGACATGGCAGTCGAATGACGATACACTGTGTCTTGGTATGGCACAGTTATGGCAGTCAAATGACGATGCACTGTGTCTTGGTATGGCACAGTTGTGGCAGTCAAATGACGATGCACTGTCTTGGTATGGCACAGTTATGGCAGTCAAATGACGATGCACTGTGTCTTGGTATGGCACAGTTATGGCAGTCAAATGACGATGCACTGTGTCTTGGTATGGCACAGTTATGGCAGTCGAATGACGATGCACTGTGTCTTGGTATGGCACAGTTATGGCAGTCAAATGACGATGTACTATGTCTTGGTATGGCACAGTTATGGCAGTCAAATGACGATGTACTATGTCTTGGTATGGCACAGTTATGGCAGTCAAATGACGATGCACTGTCTTGGTATGGCACAGACATGACAGTCAAATGGCGATGTACTATGTCTTGGTATGGCACAGTTATGGCAGTCAAATGACGATGTACTATGTCTTGGTATGGCACAGGTATGGCAGTCAAATGACGATGCACTATGTCTTGGATTGGCACAGTTATGGCAGTCAAATGAAATTACACTATGTCTTGGTATGGCACAGTTATGGCAGTCAAATGACGATGTACTACGTCTTGGTATGGCACAGTTATGGCAGTCAAATGACGATGCTCTATGTCTTGGTATGGCACAGTTATGGCAGTCAAATGACGATGCTCTATGTCTTGGTATGGCACAGTTATGGCAGTCAAATGACGATGCTCTATGTCTTGGTATGGCACAGTTATGGCAGTCAAATGACGATGCTCTATGTCTTGGTATGGCACAGACATGGCAGTCAAATGACGATGTACTGTGTCTTGGAATGGCACAGGTATGGCAGTCAAATAACGATAGTATAGACATGACAGTCGAATAACGATGCACCGTGTCTTGGTATGGCACAGTTATGGCAGTCAAATGACGATAGTATAGACATGGCAGTCAAATGACGATAGTATAGACATGGCAGTCAAATAACGATAGTATAGACATGGCAGTCAAATGACGATAGTATAGACATGGCAGTCAAATGACGATAGTATAGACATGGCAGTCAAATAACGATAGTATAGACATGGCAGTCAAATAACGATAGTACAGACGTGGCAGTCAAATGACGATAGTACAGACGTGGCAGTCAAATGACGATAGTATAGACATGGCAGTCAAATGACGATGCACTGTCTTGGTATGGCACAGTTATGGCAGTCAAATGACGATGCTCTATGTCTTGGTATGGCACAGACATGGCAGTCAAATGACGATGCACTGTGTCTTGGTATGGCACAGTTATGGCAGTCAAATGACGATGCTCTATGTCTTGGTATGGCACAGACATGGCAGTCAAATGACGATGCACTGTGTCTTGGTATGGCACAGTTATGGCAGTCAAATGACGATGCTCTATGTCTTGGTATGGCACAGACATGGCAGTCAAATGACGATGCACTGTGTCTTGGTATGGCACAGTTATGGCAGTCAAATGACGATGCTCTATGTCTTGGTATGGCACAGACATGGCAGTCAAATGACGATACACTGTGTCTTGATATGACAGATCAAACACGGCGAAGCCCATCCTTTTCCAGGTCACCAGACTTGCACACGCTGAGGATATTCGTGTCGTCCATACCACCGGCCATGGCAGAATTCTCTTCTAAGAAAGACGGATGAGTTTTTAAGTTATCTACAAGAAGTTCTGCAGGCGTTCAACGTACAGAGATCTTGGCTTGTAGCATCATTGGAAAAGGTTGCAGAGGAATGCAGTCAGAGCCACATCAAGACCATCACTCATGGTGTGGTCAATGGATGGAACAGGGAGGCGGGAAGGTTTTGACTGGATTTTTGGAACCCTGGCATGAGACTTTTTTATGGGTGCATTACCACTAAAATTTATCTCCTAAACTTCATGACAGACAGCTACCTCACTGATAAAGCAGGCTTGTGACAAATAACACGCTGACAAACTGTATGGTTGCCTGTACACTACTTTCAACATTCATTATCAGTTTTGTTTGTTCTGGTTCCTCCTTTTTCTTTCTTTCCTGTTTCTCCCCCCACCCCCTCCCACACACTTTCAGTTTTTAAAGATGCAATTGTGTGTGTGTGGAAAATTCCACATAAGCTAGCCGACATTTGACAACAAATCTACTTTGCATGTGGCGTTACCCACACGTGTGAACCCTCAAGAGCATACTGTCACTCTGTACAATAGGCTCAATCACCACAATCCCACAAAGCTGAGGATCGTTCCTTCTCCCCTGTGTGCCAATGAGATCAAGAAAACCAGCCTGGCGAGCACATCCTTCATACAGCAGCGACCTGGGGAAGATTGTGCGGCTGACGGAGATAACCCTGCAAACCAAGCTGTGCGGCCCACGAAAGGAGCTGGAAAGGACTTGCCATTACTTTTCCCAGACACACCTAACAGGGTAAAGCGAGAAGGAAAAGAAGACTGTCACTAGGTATGTTCGCCTGTCCAAGACCCACCACACGCTGACATCTATAACGTGCTTGTCTGACCTTCTGCCTGCCTACATGTACAGAATGAGAGCAAGGTAACCCGAGGTCAACTGCGCAGATAATGTACGATGATCTGGAAGACCACAAAGGGGAGGGGGTGGGGGGAGAGAGAAACAAGCTGCGCAGAGGCTGGAACCACGGACTTCAAAACTCTTGAATAAAAAATCTAGCGCTTTGTATTATTAAATCAGCCCACCTGTCATCGCCATTCCGCCATATACACGGGGAAAGTCTACGATTTACTTTGATGTTATTAAGAGAGAGAAAAAACCCCAACTCCTCAGAATTTGATTGCAAAACAAAACAAAACCCAACCCAAAACATATTCTATTTTCAGAGACACTAGGAGTTCATCCCATCACTCACACACAAATCTGGAATTAATATTGGTTAAAAACTCTTAAGACCTTCCAACATACCTGGGGAACCATTCGGAAGCTGGCCCAGGACAGACAGGAGTGGAGAACATTTGTTGCTGCCCTACGTGCCAATAAGGCACAAAGGCATTGATGATGATGAAAAACTCTTAAAATCAACACTTCTCTTCATGATCACAACCGTGTTGATCAATAATGATGATGATGATGATGAAGATGATGATGACATTACAATAATGTAGACATCAACAACAATAACAACACTGCAACACTGCCATCCAAGCTCAAACCCGTAAATCAGACAACCAAACAAACAAAAAAAGTATTCTTAATAATAAACAATACCAACCATCACCTACTTACATTTTATGACACAAAAGTAACACAACACTGGCAGTGAACAGTGTTGCCCACCTCCGAAAAAAAAAGAAAGCAAACCCAAAAACAAAACCACACCACACCACCACACCTGTTTTTTCCTCGTTTGGCATAAGATAAGAGAGAGAGAGAGGGATGGATCACAACTGAAGCACGATGGCGAGAACTGTACTCCAACAGCTAATCAATAATTACAGCGAAAACAGAATGGTAGTAGATGCACTCGCCCACACACACTGCACACACCAGCACACACACACACACCACACCACACCACACCACACACACACACACACACAGAGGAGATAAGCACACCTGCGCGAGAGAGATGTCACTTCTATCTATGCTTTTGGAATCGTATCCTCTTGTCTTATCAACACACCACGCCGGTTTATAAATCTCCGCTTTCACTTTTCTGGCAAACACACATACACAAACACAACCTGAAGAAATGCAGAGGAGAAAAAAAAAAACACCACGATAATTAGCCACAATCCACTAGCAACAATCAGAAGGCATGTCCGCCACACTCAAACCACGTCGGAAACGTCGTCTTTTTTTTCTTTTTTTTTCTCTCTCCTTCAAAATCCAAAGATAATGTCGTCTGCAGAACTGCTGGAAAACTGTCGTCTGCTATGAGACAGGAAGAGCGGGCTTTTACCGCGGGTTGTTTCCAATGCAGTGTGGCGACGTTTTGATCGCAGTTGGTGAGGAGGAAGGAGGTGAGGAAGGAGGTGGGAAGGAGGGGGGGGGGGGGGGGGTCGTGTAGGGGAGTAAGGTGAGGCAGGCGGTGATGGTGGGTGGTGACGCCGCATTGTTAAGTTAATAAAACTGCTCGGCGCGAAAGCGCCAGCTGCAAGCCAGGTAAGCTAATATTCCGACAGAGCCATTACTGTTTTTGTTTCTCTCTCTCTCTCTCTCTCTCCTCTCTCTCTCTCCTCTCTCTCTCTCTCTCTCTCTCTCTCTCTCTCTCTCTCTCTCTCCACTTTTTGGTCTCGTCTGCCTGTGACATCTGCTTCAGTTTCCACATTTTACATGTATGCAGTATGCTTTGGTCTGAAGCCTGGGTGGGTGTGGTGGTAGTAGTAGGTTTGCGATCTATACCGACAAACGCAGAAAACAGGGCAGCAGCAGCAGCATAAGCTGAAGTTAAGATTTAGTGTGCTTTGACTGTGGGTCGACAGAAGCTAGGTGATATTCTCCAGCACTCCTGTTCTACAACGTCCGCCAACTCTCTCTCTCTCTCTCTCCTCTCTTTTCTCTCTCTCTCCTCTCTCTCTCTCTCTCTCTCTCTCTCTCTACTCTCTCTTCCTGGATCAATCTAAACCAGTCGTTGTTTTGTTGGGAAAAAAGGCTTTGGAGTGATATCTTTTTTTTTTTTTAATTCGATCCTGCAATACGTTGTTTAAAATGAAGAACATGAACAAAACTGCGACAATTTCAAGTTTAGGCCAATTTTGACTGGCCACGTGAATTTATGAATGTAAACGCATGAGGCCCCTCCCTCCCTCTCTCTCCTCCCCTCCATTTCTGCGTGTCCCCCCCCCCCCCCCCCCCCTCCCCCTCTTTTACATGCACGATGAAATATTGCAGAAAAAAACTGGGTCTGTTTTTCACTCTCCTCTCGACGACAATTATAAAAATAAGTTTTCCTTTCCCGTGCAAGTATTGATTTCTCTCTCTCTCTCTCTCTCTCTCTCTCTCTCTCTCTCTCTCTCTCTCTCTCTCTCTCTCTCTCTCTGGGGAGATGTCTGTCAACAAAAGTAATATCCCCACCCTCTAAAAAACCCAAAAAAACCCCATTCATTTACAAAAACCCTCTATTTGTTATCATTCTCCTTGTTGTTTGTTTCTATCTGTAATCTTCTATCCAGTCACACACAGCTTATATAGAGACCCGTCAGTCCATTCATTCTCCATCACTTTTTTTTTTCTTTCTTTCTTTCTTGCAGAGCTAGCTGTGCCACAAAGAAGAGGTGTGTGACCACAGTCCTGCCTAGGAGACACACACTGCCAGTCTAAAAAATGTGCTACGTCTGTGAAGGCGCAGAAGGGCGACGGAATGGCCAGGTGGTTAGAGCGATGCGCATTTCGCTCGTGATCTACTGACCCGGGTTCCAATCTCCTTCAAGACGAATTTTCCTCTGGAGTTAACATCAGTGCCGACTCTACTCCTCCATTAACGTCCTTCGGATGAGATTACAAACCGAGGTCCCCGTGTGCGAACGCACGCAGAACATCTTGCGCACACGTTAAAACCCATTCCGCTTTTTTGGAAGAGTTAGGCCACTGTGTGCCGGTGGGAACGGATAACAAAATTTTACAAAACTGCATACACGCGGGAACTGGATGTAAAAAGGCTCTCCTACAGGTTTCAGCATTCCGTGGGTGTCTGCATCTCTCACAAGTGAGAATGTGGAATTGGACCAACTACACAACCCTTCTTTCACAATTAAAAAAAAACAAAAATCTACACGGACTGGAAAAAACTTGACTAACCACCAACGGCCACAACCTGTTGTATGACAGTGAACGATGAACAGTGTACGTCCCTGATATGTACCAGCCAAAAAAACAACGTATGTATATTGTATACCACTTCTAAGTCACGGCAGATTTCTCTGCATGAAATTCGGACTGTTCTCCCTAGGGGAGAGAGAGCGCGTCGCCACAAGAGCAGCGCCACCTTCAAATTTTTTTTTAATAACTTTTCCTGTCTGCAATTGTATTTGTTTTCCCTGTCAAAACCCCAAAAACTTACTATCAGTGACCAGTGCTTTAGGGTGCAATCCTTGTTGACGATAATCCTTTCTGAACATGAGAAGAAGCTCACACACACCCAGGGTGTTGGTTAATCACTTAAGGCTCTTTAAATCCCCAACACTGGTAGTAGTGGAACCTCTGATGACGAGTACACAACTTGAAACGGTGACTGACATTCTGGAAAAGGTCGGTCGGTCGGCCATTTCGCGAGACAAATGGAACGATAAGATAACGCTCAACAGGCCTTTTGGGCACAGCCACCACCGCCACACGGCAGATCAAACCTCACAGGCCTATAGACAGATTATATTGGAAAAAAGAAAAAAGAAAAGCCCAGACCACTATTGCCGGTAGTAGGTATAAAATCCAAGCCCACTGGAAGCCAGTTTACCCTCGTCGCATGTCAAA
>CM054147.1:64262376-64264876 GCA_028751875.1 Rapana venosa
GAGAGAGAGAGAGAGAGAGAGAGAGAGAGAGACAGAAGACAGACAGAGAGAACAGACAAGACAGACAGACAGAGACAGACACAGCGAGACAGACAGAAAGAGAGCCAGAGAGAGGAAACAAAACCAAAATATCAAACCACACAAAAACAAAAGAACTAAAAACAAATAAACAACAACAAAAAACCTCCCAGTCTTGATAATAGCAGACCAAGTCGCGAACCCGGAGGGAAAAAAAAATCTTTGGATGATGCTAATGTGCGAGGCAGATTTTTCTTTTTTCAAAGGGTTTTCTTTTTTTTTTTCCCCTAAGTGAAGCTGATGCACACTGAGAGCAGCAATGAATGCCTTCCTTTGCATGACCCCAGAACAGCTCATGAAATAATGCTTCTTTATATATATATATATATATATATATATAAAGAGAGAGAGGAGAGGAGAGAGAGAGAGAGAGAGAGAGAAGAGAGAGAGAGAGAGAATTTTAAAAGCGCGGAGAGGGGGGGGGGGGGGGGGCGGTGTCAGAATAAGTATCAAAGCGGGGAGAAAGGGGAAGAGAGAGGTACGGATGATGCTGCGCGCGCGCACGAACACGCGCCAAAGAACACACACACACACACACACACACACACACACACACACACCAAAACTCTACACAAACACACAAGAAGCTCTATTTTTCCTCAGAGAAGTTTCGGCAAAGGGCCTTTGGCCCATACATGTAAGGGGTTGCTGATCGATTGACTTAGCAAAGACAAGAGTGCACGGTAAAGTACGGCTGTGACAAACAGATGCAAAAAACAAAAAAACAAAGCGCAAAATAAACCCAATCAGAAAATTACTACTACCAAAGACAAACTAACCAAACAAAAAAACCCAACCCAAACAAAACAAAACAAAGCCTCAAAAACATAGTGAAATACAAAACAAAGAACAAAAACTGAAGAGATCGTAATAGCTCTTATTTTAAAGGCTCACACACACATAACACAACCCCCCCCCCCCCCAAAAAAAAAAAAAAAAAAAAAAAAAACACCCAAAAAAACAAAACTTAAGACATCGTAATATCACCTATTTTAAAGGTTGCCTGCCTGCCTGCCTCTATAATAATAATAATAATAATAATGTATGGAACTTATATAGCGCTGAATCTTGTAAAGCAACAAATCAAAGCGCTCAGATTTTATTTCATACCACTTTAAGTCATGGCAGATTTCTCTCCGTGAAATTCGGGCTGCTCTCCCTGGGGAGAGCGGGAGAACGCGTCGCCACTTAGCGCTGCGCCACCCTTTCACCCTTTTTTTTTTTTTTTCTGCAGCTGTATTTATTTCAGCTGTATATTACACCTGTGTGTGTGTGTGTGTGTGTGTGTGTGTGTGTGTGTGTGTGTGTGTGTGTGTGTGTGTGTGTGTGTGTGTGTGGTTGGGTTTTTTAAATTCTTTATTCTTTTATATTTATCGAGGATAATGGAATAAGCACTTATGTGCTTTTTTACATCTAGTCCCCGTGCGTATGCGGATTTGTGAATTCTGTCATCTGTTCCAACCGGCACACAATGGCCTACTCTTACTCTCGCGCGCGCGCGCGGTGTGTGTGTGTGTGTGTGTGTGTGGTGTGTGTGTGTGTGTGTGTGTGTGTGTGTGTGTGTGTCTCTCTCTCTCTCTCTCCTCTCTCTCTCTCTTCTCTCCTCTCTCTCTCTCCCACACACACACACACACACACACTTCCATCTTCTGGGTGGTTGGATGTTGTTGCTGTGATTGTGGGTATTTACGTCCCACGGAGATTTCCGATTGAGGTACTTACTAGTCTGGATGGTGCCAATACTGGCTGAACATGGTTACTGGCCAAGTATCCACTTCTGTCGTAACCCAGCTGCAGTTATCTCCCCCTTTCCCGCTTCACGTAACTACTTGGATTTGTTCACAGCAGCATAAAACGCCTGCATATTCTCTCTCTCTCTCTCTCTCTCTCTCTCTCTCTCTCTCTCTCTCTCTCTCCTTCTCTCTCTCTCTCTCTCTCCCACACACGCGTACATGCACGCACGCACGCACAAATAAGTCCGAAAACAATGGTAGTTTCCTACAGGTATCGGTCTTCTATTCAATGGTTATGATTTCTTCTTTCAAAACCACGCAATACAACAAGAACACCCACCCACCCACCCCCACGCGACAACCCCCCCACCCCCCCCCACAACACACACAAACACGTCCTCCCTCCCCCCTCCCCCACACACATACAAACAGAGCCACAGCTGTTGTCCCACCACATCTCTGTGCTAATGACTCTCCCGCTGCTTAAATCGATACTTCACAGGGGGTACTGCCTCACACTCATCAACAACAACAACCATAAATACATAAAAGACATAAAGATTGCTTTCATTACAGTTCCTGGCAGACCTGACATACATGTGTGCGTGCGTGTGTGTGTAAACATACATGAAAGATCCATATGAAATGCGCATATTATGACATCCGTCCATACGTACAATATCCTTACA
>CM054147.1:64269876-64274876 GCA_028751875.1 Rapana venosa
TTATCCTCGAAATAAAAGAATAAAAAAAATATTAGTCAAGAGCGCATGTTCGGGCGCGACCCCTCAAGGTGTTAAGCTGAGGAACGCGTAACAACACCCCCCCCCCCCCCCTCTCTCTATATATATATATCAGGATTTTTTTTGTTTTTGTACTTCTTTAAAAGAGTATGCTGGTTGGTATGCATGGCTGAAAACACTTCATGGAGGATGTCTTAACATGACCTCTGTGTGCATGCGGTTTTCAATTTCGCCTTCCGTTCCCACTGGCACACACTGGACTACTCTTCCGGAACAGGTCTTTAACGTGTGCGCAAGATGTTCTGCGCGTGTTCGTACACAGCTACAGGACCTCGGTTTACAGCTTTATCCGAAGAACTTTCAGGGAAGTGAAGTCGGTACTGATGTTAACTCCAGGGGAAGAAAAAAATCCCCTCTTAACAGGTGCCTCAGTGGGGGCTCAAACCCGCGGCCGTCAGATCTCAAATTCAAAGCTCTAACCACTAGGCTACCCCCCCCCCCCCCCCCCCCTCTTCCTGTGTGCAGTATAAAATGTCAACTAGGAGATACAAATCCTGAGGAGGAAGGGGGAATTGGTCTGCTTGCTTGCTCCTGTAGGGTGGCTGTTTCATTGTCCTCCAATTCAATTCAATTCTGTTGTTTGTATATAGCCCTGCCGACCACAGAGGCCATATCAGGTAGGTCACCTCGTAAAACGTTAAATCTCGGATTAAAACTGTGTAACTATATATATACAGATTTAACCAGGGCATAAAACCAACTTTACTGTGGTTCCCTGTGTCAACGCCCTGGTCAACCCAGGACGGGCACCGCGTTGTCTTCTTGTGTCTGGCGGGTTGATTGGTTGGTTCTTTCGTTTTGGGTTTCTTTACCATACTCCGTTTTCTCTTGTAACTGAAAAGAACCCTCACATCCCATCCCTTGACCTTCCTGTTGTTCTGTTGGCAAGAATATGATTAAAAAAAAAATTCAACCCAGCCTTCTCTCTCTCTCTCTCTCTCTCTCTCTTCTCTCTCTCTCTCTCTTCTCTCTCTCTCCTCCCTCTCTCTCTACCTTCCCCCTGCCCCAAACATGTTTTGTATAGTGGCCCAAGGCCGAAGTACAATAAAACTTTCCAGTGCTCTCTCTCTCTCTCTCTCTCTCTCTCTCTCTCTCTCTCTCTCCTCCCTTCCCCTGCCCCAAACATGTTTTGTATAGTGGCCCAAGGCCGAAGTACAATAAAACTTTCCAGTGTTCTCTTCTCTCTCTCTCTCTCTCTCTCTCTCTCTCCACTCTCTGGGGACCACACTGTATGATCCAGACCCACAAATCTGCAGTGAAACGAAGCGTCACACACACACACACAACAGCGCAGTGTCAAAGGCCATTTTCATCTTTCCGCTCCCCGTTTCCATGCTGCTGGTAAATTCAGGCTGTTACATCTCTCTCTCTCTCTCCCCCTCTCTTTCTATCTCTCTTTCTTTCTTTCAATCGATCTCTCTCTCTCTCCAATCATCCGGTCAGACCATCAAACCTCAAGTCCCTGAAGAGCCTCCAACGACCCCTCACCACACACTCTGTGCACAAAGGCATCCGTCTCCAACCCAATCCATTAGTTTCAAAGGGCAATATGTCTCCTTCGTCTATTGCTTCTGCCACTGGACTGGTCTCTTAATTCCATCATTAGTGGAGTCCCTTCACACGATCTAGGAAGCCATTAGATTTGTGTGGTTTTTCTCTCTCTCTCTCAGCCATGCTCAAACACTCACATGCGCGCGAGGGCACACAGAGTTTTGTATGCAAAATATGCACACAAGTTGACTACATTCCTCTGTGCGTGTGCGAGCACACACACACACACACACACACACAGAGTACTGCTGCCATCTTTGCAGAGACTGAGCTTATCTATTTCACCAGCACAAAAACAAAAGAAAGACCACACACACACACACACACACACACACACAACACACACACAGAGTACTGCTGCCATCTTTGCAGAGACTGAGCTTATCTATTTCACCAGCACAAAAACAAAAGAAAGACCACACACACACACACACACTCACACACACACACACACACACACACACACACACACACAGAGTACTGCTGCCATCTTTGCAGAGACTGAGTTTTATCCATTTCACCAGCACAAAAACAAAAGACCACACACACACACACACACACACACACACACACACACACACACACACACGTGTGTATGTATGTGTATATGTGGTAATTTGTATTCTCAGTGTATTACCTTATCGATTTTCCTTCTTTTTTTTTACTGGTTTAATTTTATGGTAAATGATGCAATAATGTATTTTAGTATAATCATTAAGAAATTTGTTCTTAGATAGACGGCTTGATGAAAAAAAAGCAAATGCATTGCTTATTCAATGTACCATCTGGAAATAAAATTTTGACTTGACAGACACACACACACACACACACACACACACACACACACACACACACACACACACACAATCTGCAGAGTACTACTGCCATCTTTGCAGAGACTGAATTTTATCCATTTCACGAACACAGAAAAGAAAGACCCAAGAAAGAGGAACCTAAGAGAAATCCCCTTGGGTTATGCACTGGCCAGGCAATGTTCAGTAGATTTCAGATGATCATCGTTCTGTCACTTTCCAAATTGACCTAGCCCCCCTATCCTCATCTGTCTCACCCCCACCCCAATTCCTTCAACTTCCTCCTTTCCGGTTCTGTCCTCCCACTCTTTCCGTGAAGCAGAGCCAAGTAGCCAATGAAATGAAGCGTCACTTCCGGCACAATGGAAGAGAGCCAATCAATCCCTTCCTAGCTGCCATTTCCGGAGCCGCTGGTCAATCTGTGGACTCCTTCATCCGGTCAGAGCAGTCTCTGATGTCTTTGTGGAGGATGACTCTGGTCACCTCCCCTCCCCCACCCCTCCCCTTCACACATACAAACTCTCTCTCTCTCTCTCTCTCTCTCTCTCTCTCTCTCTCTCTCTCTCTCTCTCTCTCTCTCTCCCCTCAGATGCATCAATTCCAACATTCTGCTTTAGGGTAACTTTAGGGTGTCTTCAAAACTTTTGGCGGGAAAACTGACTGACTTTTCAAGGATTTTCCCCCATGTCATGACTTTCTTTTAAATACGTTCTTGCAAAAATGATCTTTGGATAAACAGATTGCGCACACACACACGCACGCACGCACGCACGCACGCGCGCGCGCGCGCACGCACACACACACACCATATTGAGACAAATGGCACTCAGACGTACACACACAGAATCGAATTTTTTTTACATGCATTTTTTTTCAAAACAATATTTAAAATGATCACGCACTTTATACTAATGTTATTTATAATCAGTGATAAGAGCAAAATGTAAGCACTTTAAAGAAAGCTGAGGGGAAAAGTCCAATTTTAAAAAAAAAAAGAATTTTCAAGGCTTTGCAATGGGAATTCCCCCAATTTAAGGGCTTTTCAGACCCTTTCAGGACCATACTATGATCTTTATCAATTGATAAAATGTTGCGCTGTCACCGAGTGATTTGAAATATCGGTAATGACAGAATTTGTACATAAAGTACGTTTCTGTGTAAATAAACACATTATCTAAAACAAAACGGCTTTGATTATTTTGTAGAAAGTCAAAAGTGCAATTTAAAAAAAACCCACCTCAAAAACAAACGAGAGAGAGAGAGAGAGAGGAGAGAGAGAGAGGGAGAGAGAGAGAGAGAGAGAGCGCGACTGTTATCTTTGAAACTCTAAATATGTTACAAAGAATTCTCTGCCTTTCCGCCTTTGTGTCTTTCATTTCAATGTAGTGTGTGTGTGTGTGTTTTGTGTGTGTGTGTGTGTGTATGTGTGTGTGTGCGTGCGTGCGTGTGTAATGGCAGGTGTGTAAACTTCATGAATAATGGACATCGCATTCACGTAAAAGGGAGTAGGCGGGGGGGGGGAGGGGGGGGGGGGGAAGCGAGGGAAAACACTTTGGATATGATTATATGGGAAAAATGCTCAAGTGCAAATTGTTGCAACACTTCATGCCGACAGATGCTGTCAGGTACTGCGCAGTATAAAAACGTCAAGGACCAGGTGTGTGTGTGTGTGTGTGTGTGTGTGTGTGCGTGTTTGTGTCTGTGCACGCATGTGATGCCACGAAAAGCATGTGTAGGCCTACATGGGGAGGGGGGGGGGGGGTGTTACTAATCTACTTGCGTTTGTGTGAGTGTGTTGTTGTTTTCCGAGTTGGTTTTATGTGATTGCTTGCTTGTTTGGTTTGATTTTACTTTCAGGTGGTACAATCATGTATGTGTTTGGTTTGCTTGGTTGGTTATATTGTTTTCTCACAGAAACTCTTCTTTATTTCTTCATTCTCATAATCTTGTTCCTTATTTTCATTAAGCTAAATATAAACCACTCAAGGATGATGGTAAGCTCCCCTTGCCCACTGTCTGTCTGCCTCTGTGTGTGTGCGTGCGCGCATGCATGTTTTTTTATTTTTTAAAAATTATTCTTTATATCGAGGATAATGGAATAAGCACTTATGTGCTTTTTTTACATCCAGTCCCCGTGTGTATGCGGTTTTGTGTGTGTGTGTGTGTGTGTGTGGTGCGTGCATCTGTCTGTCTGTTTCTCTCTCTCTCTCTCTCTCTCTCTCTCTCACTCTCTCTCTCTCTCTCTCTCTCACACACACACACTAACCTGACACAGTGAAATGAAGCGAGATACACGAACAAAAGACAGCGGACAGCGCGCGCAGGAGAAAAAGCCATTTAGCTTTCAGCCCCCATTTCCGAACCGGGGACAAACTGCAGGTCGTTATGTCTCTCTCTCTCTCTCTTCATCCACTCAGGGCATCCAACCTTGAGTCCCTAAGGAACTCCTACCTCCACCTCACCTTCCTCCCCCTCCCCTCCTCCCTGCCCCTTCCCCACCCCCTCCATCCCCGCCCACCTTTCCCTCCCCCCCGCCTCCCCTTTTTCCTCACAGCCCAC
>CM054147.1:64282376-64312376 GCA_028751875.1 Rapana venosa
CAGACTGCAAGCAATTACAACACACACACACTCACACACACACACACACACACACACACACATACACACACACACACACACAAACACACAAAAACACACACACACACAAACACACACCACTCAACACACACTAAATTCAATTACTTAATTAAATTTAACTATTTTTGTTTACCTACTGCAGCAATTCCTCCTTTGGAACTTGTCACTAATGACTGTACGAAAGACAGATTGCGAGCAATTCCCCAAAAGACAATAATTTTGTTTATTTAATTATTTTTTGTTTGTTTGTTTGCTTGCTTGCTTGTTTACTGCGCTGCTTCGTCTTGCAGTGTCACTTGGTTCAGCTTTTTTTCTATACATATCCGCAAACTTCACCATACACAGCTGGCCATATCTAGGCTTCTTTCATTACACTGCCCACAACCAAGAGAGTCCACATGTAGTATACACCTACGCACACACTGACATGCATGCTGATAGTGAATAGGCAACAGTGTGAGTGTGTGTGTGTGTGTGTGTGTGTGTGTGTGTGTGTGTGTGTGCGTGTGTGTGTGTGTGTGTGTCTGTGTGTGTGTCTGTGTGTGTGTGTGTGTGTGAGGAGAGAGAGAGAGAGAGAAGAGAGAGAGAGAGAGAGAGGAGAGAGAGAGAGAAGAGAGAGAGAGAGAGAGAGAGAGAGAGAGAGAGAGAGAGGGGAGAGGCAGACAGACAGCGAGACAGAGTGAATGAATAACATGCATGCAGAGAGCGAGTGGGTAACAGTGAGTGAGGAGAGAGACAGACAGACACACACACACAGACAGAGACAGAGAATGAATGAATAATATGCATGCAGAGAGCGAGTGGTTAACGGTGAGGAAGAAAGAGCGAGAGAAAGAGAGACAGACAGACAGACAGAGAAAGAGAGAGAGACTAACAGACAGAGTGAACGAATAACATGCATGCAGAGAGCGAGTGGGTAACAGTGAGGCAGAGAGAGTGCAACAGAGAGAGAGAGAGAGAGAGCGAGAGAGAGAGAGAGAGAGAGAGAGAGAGAGAGAGAGAGAGAGAGAGAGTGCAACAGACAGATAGAGAGAGACAGACAGACTGAGACAGACAGAGACAGAGTGTGTGAGAGTGAGAAACTGCATTTTCACGTTCTCCCAGTTATGCTGAGAACCAAAACACGGACAGATCTCTCGTTTCCCTAGTGTGGGCAGTGTGAGTGTCACACTCACAGCCTGTCTGGCCATTATGTTGCCTGCTTGTTTGTGAACACTGCCATGATACATCTGCCCACCCACTCCCCTCTTAGTTTATCGTTGTTTGTTTGGTTGCCGTTTCTCTTTTTTTTTTCCACCTGATATTTGCGCAACCTTTATGCAAGTTACACCGTTATCTCATTATTCTGTCATCTATCTGAAGCGAGGATGTTCAGCCGCAACCCATTTTTTACACACACACATATATGATATAACACACACGCACACACACATACACACACACACACATATATATATATATTTTTTTTTTTTTTTTTTAAATACCACTCATAATTTCTCTAGTTGAGACATTAAAGTATTCTTGAGTCTTATATATATATATATGTATATATATTATGTAGAGAGAGAGAGAGAGAGAGAGAGAGAGAGAGAGAGAGACAGACAGACAGACAGACAGACAGACAGACAGACGGACAAAGAGATTGCTCTTATTGGGCTATGCTTAATGTACTCGTTTCACGTTTTGTTTAAACAAAAGAAGTCAACACAAAGCTATTATCCACTTAGGGCCGCTGTAAGGCCACTTCCGAGAGGAGACCCTGCAATGCTGCTGGCTCTTTCTAGTGGTAAGCAATGGTGCCTGTTCTGAAAAAAACATTGCAGGATCCTAGGACATTATCTATTAACACTGCACACTAACCATAACAACAGTTTAAGTTAGGGGGTTTGTTTGTTTGTTTGTTTGTTGTTGTTGTTTTGGGGGAGTTTGTTTTCAGTTAGTCGTCGAATCAGACCAAGTGAGAGGCCCACTTTTTATTTTTATTTTTTAAATTCTTTTATATCGAGGATAATGGAATAAGCACTTATGTGCTTTTTTACATCCAGTCCCTGTGTGTATGCGGTTTTGTAAATTCTGTCACCTGTTCCCACCGGCACACAATGGCCTACTCTTGCGAAAAGCGGAACAGGATTTAACGTGTGCGCAAGATATTCTGCGTGCGTCTGCACACGGGGCCTCGGTTTATAGCCTCATCCGAAGGACCTGGGGGCCAATGACAGGTCACCATCACATCCCTCTGTCAACAGTCCCCTCATAAATCCCCAGCACCTTAAAGACGGTGGCACACACTGTAGCGCAGACTGAAAACTCATGCCTTCCTGCAAATACCGGTCACTCTGTTTGTGAAAGACTGTACTGCTTTACCATGTAAAGTAAAGTAAATCAATGTGATGTAATATAATGCAATGGGAAGATAATAATATTGTAACTGACATAATGTCCATACTTGTACGACGACATTTATCATTTGTATTTGTTTGTGTTCGGTTCCCCCCCCCCCCCCACCACTTCTTAACAGATACTAATCTATGTGAACTAAGTTACTGTCGTTTTGCATTTCTATTTGTTAATTGACACCCAAAAAATGATTAAAATTTATATTACAGACGAAAAGTTGCCACTAGCACGTAAAAAGGATGGGAAATCATCCCCACACATCTAAGGAACTGAACCAAGTATAGAGATACTAAAGCTTTTGAATTTGAATTTGAATTCGAGTTTTCTTGTATTTAATCATAGCCAAACACGCACAGACATGGCAATTAAAAGGCCCCAGTGAGACACAGAAAAGACTAGACCTCAGACACACCTCACGATTGTTCCCTACATTTAAAATACCATCAATTCACCTACACCATATTATACCATACTGGAAAACAGGTGAAAAGGTCGACGGGTATCTCTTCCCTCAGAGGGGCAGGTACACCCCACCTCCCCACCCACACCACCCTGTGGAGGGGTGGGTGAGTATCTCGACCCCACCCCCACCAAGATAACGTCCACAAAGAAAGGTTAGAAAGCTAATATTATCAGCATGGATGCCTTAATAAATCGATAACGATAAGCTGAATTAGTACACCCCCACAAAACAGGATCAATCCCACTTGATCCCACTGATTTCTGCCTGTGTTGGTTCACACAATGTTTCTAGGCCCTTTAGAGTTCTGATGGCTGGCTACACTTAGCAACGTTCAGCTTAACAGTACTGTGTGGTAGGTAGGATACAGTGTGCCAATCTTCTCCTTCATGAGAATACTGGTATGATTAGTATTGTATGCTGTTGAAACAAAACAAGTTGCCTCTCTGTCTTTCTCATGCTGTGTGTGTGTGTGTGTGTGTGTGTGTGTGTGTGTGTGTGTGGTGTGTGGTGTGTGTGTGTGTAGTCAACTTTTTATTTTCATATGTATATGAATAGCAATGCTTTTTTTTTGTCGATAACCATCTGCATGCACACATCAGATACAGTGTGTGTGTGTGTGTGTGTGTGTGTGTGTGTTGTGTGTGTTTGTGCGTGACGCGCCGCGCGCGTGCGTGCATGCATGCGTGCGTGGTTGTGTGTGTGTAAGTCAACTTTTTATTTTCTAGGTGTGGTAGTGTGTGTGTGTAGTCACCTTTTTATTTTCATATGGTATAATGAATAAGCAATGCATTTTCTTTTTGTCCATAACCCATCTGCATGCACACATACAGACACAAGTGTGCGTGTGTGTGTGTTTGTGTGCGTGCGCGCGTGCATGTGTGTGCGTGTGTGCATGTGCATGCATCGTGCGTTATCTCCTCTCTTGATGCTGTGTAATTACTCAATGGAGAGTGCCTTTTAAACTGAATATAGATTTACTTATGTTCATTTATTTTCCATTTATACATGGTCATATCTACTTTTCACTATTTCTGAGCTTGTGTATGTGGACAGAAAGTGCACGGGGTGAGGAATATACTCAAACAGAAGTCAAGCAAGAAGAAAGCAGCAAAAGCGAACCACACAGCCTGAAGCGCTGTTTCCATATTAAATGTCACACTATATATATCACATCGCAACCACACCCAAATATGCACAAAGAAATAGTTTGTAAAATTTATTAATAATAAACAACAGTTCACACTAAAAACTTTCAGATTTTAAAAAAAAGGGAGTGTTAAAAAAAAAGTCAAAGGTCTTGTTGCTGAAATATCTGCTAACATGAGCACAAAAGATCTTTGTTTTTCAAAAAAAACAACTGATTCTTTAAAAAGCGTCTGTGGTCCAAATACAGTGACTGGTTAAAAATCAGAGTCAGTAAACACACAAACATGAATAATCCCACACTATACATGTCTTAGTTTAAAGACAAATAAATTGGTAATTTTCACACTTGGCGTCAAAAGCTGCAACATAAGAAAATCCAAGCTACTAAAAAATTAGCAACTGGCATGAACAGAAAATTCATACACACAAATGTACCAGTACTTGCAATGGATTTCAAAGCATCAGCATGAAATAAACAACAACAGAAACTAACATATTGCGCAGGTACACATAATCTCTTTCAAATTAGTACATTAAAAAAAAAGGTTTTACAAGTTTGTACACACAACACTCGACACCAAAAAAAGAGGAAGAAACAGAACCACCAACCATCTTCACCGTTTTCTTGTTCTTTCTTTCTGGTTTTTTTTTTTCTTTTTTCTGTTTTGTTCCTTGCCTAGAGCTCCAAGGTTCACCGAAGGTGAAATTTGTGCACTGCAATCGTTTTTCCCCACCATTAAGGTAGCCGCAATCTGACTTCAAAGATTTTTTGTTCTGTTTCTATCATTTTGAAGTCACAGCCACTTTCAAAAACCATCACTTCATTGTGCAAATCAGGACCCCAAAGTAAGACCAGCTTTGTGTCAATAGGATAGGATAGGATAGCATAAAACTCTCTGTGTATGCTGATTAATGCCTGGTTGACTGTCTGCTTGGTTATACCCTAACTCAGGGAAAACTGGAAGAAAAAAAATCAATACCAAACCAACACCCCCCCTCCCCCCACAAAAAAAGTCAAATACTTGTTTCCTCAAATTTAAATATATGTCATCAGTATTATAGTATAAAGGAAGTATACTCAAAGCAAACACAAATCTTCACTCAAATTTCAAAATTAAAAACAAAGCAATTGAGAAACAGCAAGTTACAAAATAATGGATCTGCTTCATAAACATTATGGTATCAACATTAGAATACATGACCTTCCATTTGGATTTTTTGGGGGGGTTATCACCTTTGGTGTATCATATTGGTCTCTGCTTCTGACTTCATCAACCATATTATATAGCATTATACAGAAAATTTGGATTAAAAAAAAAAAATTAAGGGAGGGGGGGAAGTTAGTGGTAGTGGTGGTTTATTACCATGCTACAACCCAAAGACAAGCATCCAGAGCAATAATCACTAAGATGTTGAAAGGTAAAAGCTAGGTAAAATGAATAGTGATAAATAAAACTTTAAAAACATAGCTTTGAACAGCAGACAGATCTCTTGCTTCCTTGATAACTGCCCTAACCTATGGATGAGGCATCATCATCGTACAACTGTCACAGCCCTGACCCAACCCAGTGATTTTTTCTCACACAATCTCCATCACACTGTGTGAATCAACCCATAAAGACTATACATTCACAGAATATAACAACTGCATATTCATATCACATCACATCATGTGATCAACCAGTAAAAACTACACATTAATTGAACTGAGCACAGTAACACACAAAGTCAAAACAGCATCACAAGCCTTTGCATAAAAATTGGATCTTCACTTAAACTAACTGGTCTTAGTCCAAAAACAATATTTTAAAAAATCACATCTAAAAAATGTGCCGCATCTATTGCACAAACCGCTATGAACACTACTTAAAAGCTAAGCCATTTAATGAAATTGTTCCCGTAAGTTATAAATATAGTACGAAACAAACTGCACACAATACAACACAACATACTGAGCAAGAAAAACACATAACCTGGATTTTTCAGTTTTTAAAAATATTCACATATAATTATTAATGATATGGGTACTCATGATCGAAATTCATGGTTTAAAAAGAAAATGCTGTTGATACCTTCCATGTGTGACATTTTTCACATTACCTTAACAACCAACAAACAGGAAAAAGTAAGCAACCTGAATTTGATAATCTTTGTTACTATATTACCTCAAAATGAATGTGACAATCATCATCTCTCCATTTTTCTCATCTTGACTTGGCTGTTAACACTGTCTTCTCCTTCAAGATTCAACATGGTACCACACTGAAGGTTTTAGACAATGAGTCAAGGACAAATTGAACCAGTTTCTTCGTTTGAATTTATATGCATATTTTGCGCCCACTGCTTTACTTCAAATTTTATTCAGCACACACTCAGACAGATCTGTTTTTTAAAAAAAAGTGTTCTCAGCAAACACAGATTATGAACAACATGTATTAGTTCTTCTTTGTCATCAAACGTCAGACAGCAACTATTGTTGTCTGTCATATGAGCGTAATTAAGCTGCATGTTCTTATCCTTTTCAGCAACTTTCCTAACCTTTGCATGATGAGCAAATCATTCCTGTATTTCATATGTGGGGGGGATAATTTTTAAGTACACTAAAACACCAAAGAGTAAACAGCAAAAACTGCCATTATCCTAGATTTTCAGCCTACGTATTCAAAATTTGTGGTCAATACATGTAAATATGAAAGAAACGTTATTTATGTACACAACAGAACATCGGCACGAGATCAGCTTCCAGCGAATGAAGATCCAAATATCAATGTGGGTGTAAAAGACTGAGAAAATGTCAATTATCTGTTAAAATATCAATGATAAAAATACATCACAATTTTTTTTTTTGAAAGTTTTAATCCAAGTATTTATATCAGGTATCCAGAAAATGGAAATAAAACTGAAGTGTATTGAAATCAGTCAGTTCACTAAAAGGTTGGTAAGGTTGTGGGCTTTTTTGTTTGTTTTGTTTTGGTTTGGTTTGGTTTGGGTGGGGGTTTTTTTGGGGGGAGAGGGGAGGGGGGGGTCCCTGCAAGTAACGATTTTTCTCAATATCAATCAACCCCTTTTCCTACAAAAGTTCAGAGCTAAATATAATTGGTAATATTAAAACATCCACGTTTTGTATAAAAACAAAAATTTACATTTCACACCATGCACTCTACCATAAATCAATAATCACGTGGATATCCACATATTAAAATACAAATCTATTAAGATATGCTTGTTTAATTAATAGCTTTTGTGAGGTATGTCTTTTACAGGATTTAACTTTTCTCAAAAACGTATACTTGAATGAACGCATTTTTTTAAATACTTGAAATAATATCCTTGCTATCAGCTTGCAGCTACTGTCAAAATTAAATTGTTCACTCTTACCAAATAGAGGAAGAAGTACGCTTAAAACAAAATCCTGTCAACATCATATGCATAAATACAATCACTGTAAGTTGTCCATTACTAATGTAAAACAAAAAGTCACTGATGTCAGCTTGTAACATCATTTACATACATGTCTAAAACTGTTAAAAAACTGTTTTCAAAACTGTTTTCAAAACACACACATCAAAAGGGAAGTGCAGGAAGGAAAGAAAAAGAGAGGGGTGGAGAGAGAGAGGAGGGGGGAGGGGAAGAGAAAAGGAAAGACATACACACTAACACAGACAGACAGACAGACAGACAGAGACAGACAAACACAACGCATGAAATACAATGATCACTGATGATGAGGCAATGTGTTGTTGTGTGCAAATAAA
The DNA here is from genome assembly GCA_028751875.1 of Rapana venosa. NCBI lineage: Eukaryota > Metazoa > Mollusca > Gastropoda > Neogastropoda > Muricidae > Rapana > Rapana venosa. Next base: position 64,290,177 of record CM054147.1, read on the forward strand.
AATCATAACGCATGACCTTAACCATCTTTTATTATCCACCGAAACATCTATCAATGGCTGATCTGACTCACTTTGGAGAGCATGGTAAAAATTGTCCGTGTGTGTGTGTGTGTGTGTGTGTGTTTATCCTTGGTAAATTTCAACTTTGTGATTTTCTCAAAAGCTACTTCTACGGAAATCAAATTTGAAAGGATGATGAATATTGCTATGGCCATGACATACAACATCCATCCCCATTACAACTCCATAAAACAGAGATGGTCTAAAAAGGCAAAAACTATACAATGGGAGATAACCTCTGTCAACATATTCACAGGGAAGCAATCATGTTGTCTTTAAAGGGTGACAATCCTGTTTCTGTTAATTAAAAAAACAACCCTATGTATATTTATGTAGATACTCAATAAACCCTTCACCTTTTATCTCTAATAATATTATTCTGGCTGTTATTAAATTTTCATATAAAGAAAATTCAAACTGTCGTTCCAAAAACAACATTGTAATATCAATCATGACCAAGTCATGCAAGTCTGCTTCTTAATTTCCTATATTAAAATTAACACAAAAACACTTTGATACTGCATCTCTGGTCATTCTTACTGGCTATCAACATGTTCTTCGTTTGCTTCTTTTCCAAAGCAAAGCCACTGAAAATCATCTTGAATAATGAGCCATAACGAAAAATTACAAGATATGCCTACATTTCAATTGTTCATTTCTCATATCAAGTCTCCACTGGCAGTGAGCATGTTTCCAGAATAAAGTAAATAAATATGTAAATAAACAAAAATAGATTTTTAAAAAACTTTTTTTTTTTTAAACCCACAGCATTTTACAGACTGAACACCAGTCTTTCGTTTTTCCCTACTCCTTTCCTCCATCTGGATCCCCCCCCCCTCCTCCATCCCCCTTCCCAACCCTCTTTCAAAATCCCATTCCTTCCTTCACTTTTTTATAACAAGACCTTTAACTACCAAACATTTGCAATCAATCAGTCTAATAACAGAAATTAGTCTATTGAAACATTTGCAATCGATCAGTCTAAAAACAGAAATAAGTCTATTGATACATGAATTCATACAAGTCCATCCCTTTACATCATTCAATGTTCTCCACCTACTGCTCCTTTGTCTGTGCATTTCTGTTTCTGCTCCGCTAGTGAGCTTTGCATTTAAAACATACAAATGATTTCATTTTCTTACAGTTATTGTGCTTACATGCACCTACACAATCACTTGTACACACACACACACACACATTCATTTCTAAAAAGTTGCCAGCAACAGCTGAAGTAACATTTTTCCCCCCATGACACATTTTTGTTATTAAAAAAAAGAAAGAAAACCTGTGCATAAAAAGTTGATGAAAGACCTTAAATTTGAAGGAAAGTCGCTCAACAGTAGTTCCAGCAACCCATGTGAGATTAACACACACACACACACAACACACACACACACACACACACACACACTACCAATAAAATCCATATATCCCTACACCACAGAAAACTCCCATAAAAGCCCCAAAGGACACCAAAACTACATCACAACCATGGCGACAATGTAAGGCCTTGAAAACTGACATGCCCCAAATCAACAGTGATCGGTATCATGACCAAAGTACGTAGGGTTCAGAGGTAGTATTCCCAGGGCGACTGTGTGTGCAAGGAAGCCCGTGATTCTATTGTTCTCTCTCAAAAGGGTGCTCCACACACACACAGTCTGCATGAGACAACTGCGCTTCAAATGAAGCTTTGTCCTATCATCCCATTCATCCTTTTTACCTGTAGGATAAAAGGTGGCTGATTGAAACTGTTGGCTGATTGAAACTGTAAGTCCTTTAAGGATTTTTTTGGGGGAAGAGGTGTTTGTGTGTACTTTTTCTTCATTTTTTTTTTTTGAAGAGGGCAGGGTGTCCAATTCTATTTTCTTTGGGGTTTTTTGTCATGTTTATGTTCTTATGTTCATGTTTCATTTCTAAATTATATAAAAGTAGGGATAGGACTGATCTCTGAAAAAAGGACAGGTCTATCCATGGCCTCTCTTGAAAAATGTATCCACTAGATGGAAAAATGACAAAAGCCTGCCCTTTCTTTTATAATCTGTTTTAAAATGATTAAAAAGCTATATGTGTAATCTATCTACTGACAAAAAAATAAAACCTGTTAGCTATTTGTCAATATTTTTTTCATTTTCATACCCCTTTAAGTCATGCAAGATTTTTCTGTGTGAAATTGGGACAGCGCCACCCTTTTTTTTTTTTTTTAAATCTGTTGACAAAAAGCTTTCTTTTCACTTTTTTTTCCAAATCTATCAAAGAACAACAACAAGGGATTGTCTTTTTGTTTCTTTCTTAAGTTTTTCTTTGTGGGGAGAAAGGGAAAAAAAGGGGGGGGTGAGGCAAATAGGAAAAGGAGATAAGACAGAACATTGCTTAAAAAAACAAAAAAACCATCTCCTCCCCAACAAACCTATACAGAGAAAGACAAGCAAACAGGAGACTTATTAACTTTGACTTGAGCAAATTTGTTTCATGAAACGTAGCCTTTTCTGGTCCTGTTAATGTACTAAGATGGTGGGAATGTAAACCTGACTGCTGTTGCTTAAAAAAATTTTTCGCTGGAGAACAAATAAAATAAAATATATAAAATATACATCACCACTCCATTACTCCTCATGGTCCCATATTATTGGGTTTTTTTCATAAAATAAAGAAATAACAATTGACAAAAAATAAATAAAAGCAAAGATGAATATATATTAAAAAAAAAAAGGAACATACATGTATATCAGTGAGTGATACCAATAAAAGAGACAAGTAACATTTTTTTCTTCTATTATACCTAAACCAAATAATAAACAAAAACTTCTGTCACTTCTGCAGGTCCTGTAAAATGTTAGATTTAATATCAGAAAGACTGCTTGCAGTCACCAAAAAGAAAGTAAAAACCCACACTGACCAAACTCAATAAATGCACACCATTCCATTTCAAGCTCAAGAGACAAACAATCCTACTGGACACACAGAATTCAGGCCAGAAATCAGATCTTCACTGACAACTTTCAACTGTGCAACCTTTCCATACAGTTTCAAAAACACAAAAATATAACAGAAAGGAAAACAAAAACATACACCCCTCCAGCAATGTCATAAACAGAGAACAGCTTCTTCTAAGTCTGAATCAACAACAAACCTTTTCTCCCTAATTTTTTAATTTTAAGTTCACTTGTCTCGTGATAACAAAGCATCACAGGTATTTTGTGACTAGCGGCACAGGTAAAGCTTTTTTTTTTTTTTTTTTTTTGCAAAGGAAGCGCTAATTCTCCCATTACCAATTCTCTCAAATTTGTACACTTCCTTTCTTCCTGAAATGACGTATTAACCGTTCAACATGAGTGAGTTTCAAGCACCAGTTATGTCAACAAAAACATAGGTATAAAACTTGCACTCCACTTCTGTTGCCTGTTTTAAACATTGATTTTTCTCCCCTATCTTAAAAGCAAAAGCAGTTGATACTATGGAAAAGATCTGTACATAAAGAAGATGATTTTGTACATGGTTCATCTTCTAAGTTTCACAAACTCAGTCAGACCTGGTTCAAATGTAAATCATGTTTGAAGCACCGGTTAATCTATATACAATCTGTATCATTAAAAAACAAAAACAAATTCAACAACAACCAAAAAAACACCTTGTAGTAAATAGGGAGAAAAAATGGGTATATAAAAAATGAAAATACATATTTTCAAGAACAAAATGTTAATAAGACATCCCCACCCCCACCTCCCATGCAAAACTTGAAATCTGATTAAAGAAAAAAAAGTTTGCCAAAAGTTCATTAAAAAGAAAAAGAAAAAAAGGAGAGAAAGATATAAGGAAACCTACTCTAGGGTGAACTTTGGAAAACTTACAAAAAGGGAAATAAAAATTCTTGCACACACACACACACACACACACACAACACAAAGAGTCCAATACAAAGTGAACACAGAAAGCAGGTATGGTCACACAGCGAAAGACTTGGGAATAAAAAGGATACTGGTAGATCAGGAAATGAGTATATCATACACACACACACAGACACACACACTCACTCATATGCATGCCTGTGTATGCACATGTTAGACAAACACACATGTAACCCCCCCCCCACACACACATACACACACAGATTAGATCAATGTTTCCAAACAACAGTAGTAACAGAATGCAGTACATGCTGAACACATGTACCTTGTTTCTGGTGTATTTCCAAGCATAACATGACTGTACAATGCATCGATTACAAGAAACAATATCACTGGTTTCTTCACATGATCAGTCCATGCTTGTTTTGGTTTCGGCTTCTGACAAGACTTTTGTGTATAAGTTATGTATACAATATGGATTGTTCTGTTCTTGATACAAACTCTTGTAACAAACAAGCAAACAAATACAAACAACAAAATCACTGAACAAAATTATTTTGTTTCTCTGAATTTTGACATCTATCTCAGAGCAAAAATAAATGTGTGTCTTTCTCATAGCGATTTAATCTGCTTTGTTGTTGTTGTGTTGCTTTTCTTCATGGTTTTCTCTTTTTCTTATTTGGGGGTGGGGGTGGGGGGGTTGTAAGGGTTTGGGGGTTATTTTCGGGGGGAGGGGGGGGTTGTTTTTTTCTTGCTTTTTGGGAGGGGGTCATTTTTGCTTTTCTTCTGGGGTGGGGGCAAGGGTCAAAGGGAGGTGGAGGTACTGTTTTGTTACCACTCCTGCTATTGTTGTTAATTTCTGTTCATTCCCTACATATTATGACAAACTCATACACTATGGGTTTTTTAAATCTCACAGGTGTACTATGTTTTTGAATCTCACAGGTACACTGTGTTTTTGAATCTTACAGGTACACCATATTTATGAATCTCACAGATACACTATGTTTTTGAATCTCACAGGTACACTATGTTTTTGAATCTCACAGGTACACTATGTTTTTGAATCTCACAGGTATACTTTGTTTTCGAATCTCACAGGTATACTATGTTTTTGAATCTCACAGGTACAGTATGTTTTTGAATCTCACTGGTACAGTATGTTTTTGAATCTCACTGGTACACTGTTTTTGAATCTCACTGGTACACTGTTTTTGAATCTCACAGGTACACTAGGTTTTTTAATCTCACAGGTACACTAGGTTTTTTAATCTCACAGGTACACTGTGTTTTTGAATCTCACAGGTACACTGTGTTTTTGAATCTCACAGTACACTGTGTTTTTTAATCTCACAGGCACACTAGGTTTTTGAATCTCACAGGTACACTATGTTTTTGAATCTCACAGGTAAACTATGTTTTTGAATCTCACAGGTATACTTTGTTTTCGAATCTCACAGGTATACTATGTTTTTGAATCTCACAGGTACACTAGGTTTTTGAATCTCACAGGAACACTAGGTTTTTGAATCTCACAGGTACACTGTGTTTTTGAATCTCACAGGTATACTATGTTTTTGAATCTCACAGGTACACTAGGTTTTTGAATCTCACAGGTACACTAGGTTTTTGAATCTCACAGGTACACTGTGTTTTTGAATCTCACAGTACACTGTGTTTTTGAATCTCACAGGAACACTGTGTTTTTGAATCTCACAGGTATACTATGTTTTTGAATCTCACAGGTACACTGTGTTTTTGAATCTCACAGGTACACTGTGTTTTTGAATTTCACAGGTATACTATGTTTTTGAATCTCACAGGTACACTAGGTTTTTTAATCTCACAGGTACACTGTTTTTGAATCTCACAGGTATACTATGTTTTTGAATCTCACAGGTACAGTATGTTTTTGAATCTCACAGGTACACTAGGTTTTTGAATCTCACAGGCACACTAGGTTTTTTAATCTCACAGGTACACTAGGTTGTTTTAATCTCACAGGTGCACTGTGTTTTTGAATCTCACAGGTACTCCCTTCTTCAGTATTCAACAAATCCAAATCTCTTAAAACGACAACAGTTTTCTGTTTCTTGAGTCTGCAGTTTGACTCAAATTCTGTGACAGAAGTGCCACAGAAAAAATGAATAAGTTACTTCGAACAAATCCTTGCTGAGACTTCAGTTTTTGATATACATTTTGCACAATGCCTGTGATCTAAGATAAGGGACCAGCAAAGACACAGAGTTCACAATTTATTAACTGTTCATTCTGACACATGGAATAGTAAATTTGTTGTCTTCGATTTTTTAGAGTGACAAATTTGGCTTATGGCGATGTGAAATTTGCAATGCAAAACAAAATGAGATCAGGCAACAAGAGGTCGAGCATGCTTTTGAAAAATGTTTTGTTACCTCAATAATACATGAGCATGTGCGTTTACTGTACAACAGTGACACTCCTCTCTCTGTATAAACTTATTAACGTGAATGTGCGTGATTCTTGACAATCACTTTTGCTTTTGCATCAGTAGCTCTCTCTCTCTCTCTCTCTCTCTCTCTCTCTCTCTCTCTCTCTCTCTCTCTCTCTCTCTCTACCACACTCACACCACACACACCACACACACAGAGTGACATCCACCCTCTTACTGTTGTAAAATAACAGACAAGAGTGAGTTAACAGGAAGGGGGGGGGGGGGGGAGGAACCACACACATACAAGGGGAGAAAACAAGAAAGTGATCACAGATTCAGAAAACCGTGCACATTCCCCCATCCCCCTCAAAAACACACTTGCTGGTACACAACAAAATCTGCGAGTCCTGCTGTGCAGAGACCAAGAGACAAAAGCCCCCAGGCTGTCGGCCCAATCACGCCTCCTCTGCGGGCGGATCAACCCTCGTATTAGTTGCGGTTCCATCACCAACACCGCCAATGTCCTCTCCAGTGCCACCACCCATGTCCTCCTCTTCCCTCTCTGAGGCTTCACTCTGTGACTCCCTGGAATCATCCTCACCTGGAGATTCCAGCGACTTTGACGACCCCGCCACCTCTTCAGGGGAGTTCTGACAACACACACGCACACACATACACACACACGCGCGCACACACATACACACCAAAAGCTGCTAGCAGAAGCACTTGACAAAATAGGGGGGGAGGAGAGACAACTATCCCACAAAAACCAAAGTTATTATCTTTCTTTCAGGCAAATCAAAAACAAAGAAAAAAACAGGAGCATGATGATGAAATGACAAAAACTTGGTGAGACCATCTCCATTTAAAAAAAAAAAAAAAAGCAAGCGGCATCAAAAATAAAACATCAGCAAAACAAAAAAAAGAAAAGTTTGGGTTAAAAAAAAAATTAAGCACAAAATGCTGGCTATAGTTTGCTTTTTCCTTCCATTACCACAAGCCTTCTCTGAGTACATGGGATAAAGCACACAACAAGCGGTCAGCAGGGAAACTATCCACTCCATTAATTCCTCTACTCCCAGTTCCGCTAGGAACCAGACATTCACAGTTTGACACACTGGGCCAAGGCTTGAGCAAATTCTTGCCAGCACAATGATAAAACATCAAACGTTGAGGTACAGTCCAGTCAAGTCTGGTCTGTACCATGACAAAAGAAATAAATCAATTACGGAGAAGACTTTTTTTGTTTCAGCCCATTTTTTTTAAAATAGTGTTTTTTTAGCGTTGACTTTGACGTGTGAAATTTGACAATTTGTGTGGGGACAGAAAGTACTTGCTGATGTTGTCACATATCAAACGAATGATTTGTTTTTCCAGATATCATACTGAATCCTTTGTAAAACTGCAAAATCTTACTTGTATCACATCATGTCACTTTATGGAACAAAAAGTTGTGTTTTCTGTAATGGGTTTCTTTTTCTTTTCTCTCCATTCCTTGGCTAAACCTCCATGGTTCATCAATCATCATGGGAGAGATTTTGCTTATAATACATAACTCTCCACCATTAAGTGAGCCACGTTCCATCTTTCGGTATTAGCCTAATGAGTTTCTGGTCTTCTGTTTAAAAAAGAAAAGCTTCTTATCTTAAAAATAGGTGGGAGAACAAATTCTTACATTTATCATGGGGCATGGAAACAAAATTTAACAGGAAGGAATTTCTTGTCTATATCATAAAATTCCATGTTTGTGACTAGAAATTCATATATGTATTAATTAATCATGTGGAATCAACTTGTGAAGCCAAAGATTCTTGTGTGTACCCTACATATGAAAATGATTACAGAAACAAGAAACACTTTTCCTGTGAATTTTTTTTTTTTTTAAACATACGGGACAGGAATGTATTATCTGTGCTTTATGTAAAATCAACAATTCTCGAGATACAAAAGTCTTGCTGGTATTCTTGCAATTGGAAATGATTAAAGTGATCGGTTTTTTTTTTAATTAAAAAAAAACAATAAAAGTTCTTGCTTGTATCCTGACAAGTAAAGCTGTGGATGAATTGTGGAACCTAAAACTTTTGCTGCTATCACGGACATGTAAAACTGATAACCATGAACTGCAGGGTGCAAAATTTTTACCGATACAACATGAAACTGGTAATAAAATTGAGGTCCCAACATTTTCATTCAGTATGATGACATAGAACTGCCGGTAACAGATTTGGGGTCAGAAAATTTTCCTCTGGTGTGACATAAAACATTGTGAAAGAAAAGTGTTGCTAGTACACTGACATGTGTTTGGTTGGGTAAGTTGTGGGACATGACATTTCTGCCTGTTTCAGGATATGTGAAATCAAATCACTGGACAAGAAATGTGTACTTGCTTTCTTTCAATCTTTTGTAAAATAAATAACCAAGGATTTTTTTTTCTGGTTTCATGACCAAAAAAGAAAAACAAAATCAGAAAATCTTCACACACATATAATATAAAAAGTAACAAGGGTGTCAAACTTATGAAAAACTCACCAAAAAAACCCCACCCCAACAACAACATATTAGCACAAAGCAAGCATGCTGTTATGCTACTTTCCTGAAATGATACACAAATTTAAAACAATATTTTGTGCGGAAAAATGTCTCAAAGTGATCACCACACAAAAAAGCAAATCACCACCACATCAGTGCAAAGTACCAAGACATTTTAGATACAACATCATCATCCTGGGTAAATGATAGCAAATAACAACAATATCAACACCCCATGATGCAACCAGCATGCAAGGATATGAAGGAACATGTAGATCAAATATGCCATCTTCACATAAACAGTATGGACAAAATCATGATATATATAGTTCTCTTCAGTTTTATCTTTAAAAAAATATGACAAAAATTAACACTTCTCTATCACACACACTCTTCCTCTCTCTCTCTCTCTCTCTCTCTCTCTCTCTCTCTCTCTCTCTCTCTCTCTCTCTCTCTCTCTCACACACACACACACACACACACACACTCTCTCTCTCTCTCTCTCTCCTCTCTCTCTCTCTCTCTCTCTCTCTCTCTCTCTCTCACACACACACATCAGAAACATATTTTACAATACACACACATGCGCACATCAGAAACAGCTTTTACAACACACACACACACACACACACACACACACACACACACACACACACACACACACACCCAGAAACAGCTTTTCTGTAGAAACTACCATTAATCCAGATAACCATAAAAGTTTGCTGAAAAACACAAACATGCCAAACGCCTACAGCATTTTCTGAACAACTCAAATACCAGTATAAAAACACACACCATTTTGAGAGAAAAAACATAACAATGAAAAATAATTAGTCATATAGCAAACTAATAAGGAAGCCAGGTAATTAACAGTTTCTAGTTAGTCCAAATAATCAGTACAGTTTTCATAAGACAATAATCTGTTAATTTGTAAGAAGGAAAATAAGTCATTTGACTGATATGTACATAATTAACATATTGATATGGGCATAATGAATATTAGCATTTGTTCATTCCCATACAGAAAAATATACATATACCAAAAGCTCACTAATGTTTAGCACATTTTTTTTTTTTAAAGTTATTACACTGTACATTTTCAACAAATAACAAGGTTATCTTGATTTGATACACAGGAAAGAAATTTCTCCATACAGTAACATTTATATGCACTTTAGATTTCATCTTTCAAACGTGTTATATAATATTGTGTGATTTGATAAGGTGTCTGGAGATGTGATGTGGAGAATGTGATCTGATGAGATGTGATATGGTGTGATAATGGTGTGGAGTAATGTGATTTGGTGTCATGTGGTTTGGTGTGGTGAGTGTAGTTTCATGTGGTATACTGCAATGCATTATGGCATAACAAGGTATGTGATGTGGTGCAGTGTGGTGTGGTGTAGTGTGTGGTGTTGTGTAGTGTGTGGTGTTGTGTAGTGTGTGGTGTTGTGTGGTGTGGTGTAGTGTGTGGTGTTGTGTGATGCGGTGTGGTTTGGTGTGGTGTGGTGTAGTGTGGTAGGATGTGGCATGATGCAATGAGTCATGATGATAAGTGTAGTGTATGCATGCACATATGTGTTGTTTATATGTGGTAACAACAAAAAAACGACACAACAGTTGACAAAAGGAAAAGTTTGAGCAGGGTGTGCGTATATGTATGAACACATGAGTGTGTCTAAGAGTGTGTGTGTGCGCGCGCACAGCATGCATGCATACGTGCATGCGTATGGGCACATGCTACAGTCTTTTGTTCTTGCATGTGTTCATGTGTGCACATGTGTGTGAGTATGTGCTGTTGTGAACATGAGGAACATGACTTATTGTAAGCACTTACAGCTAAACAGTTAATTAAGCTTAAAAAAAATTTCAAAGCACATTATCATATCTGCTTAAGATCAATTCATACAAGAGGTGGGTTTTTTTTAAAGTATACCATTCTTTCTATATAAAAAAATATATACAGTATTTTAGGATGCTCTAAGTACCAGAAAGGAATCAGAAGCCAGATTTGTTTTCTACATAAAGCTGCTGGAAGCGTTACACTGTGTGACAAAATCATGCTTCTATCATGAGAGCTTCACAACAATTTAGCACTGAATAGTGCATGAATGTCCTCCTTCCCTCTGTCTCTACCTGCCCCCCCCCCCCCCCCAGCCCCCCTACACCCCCCTCTCTCTCCAATGTACAGACTCAAGCGCAGGCAGATCTCTCTTTCAGATCTCTCTCTCTCTCTCTCTCTCTCTAAAAGAGTAGGTCATTGTCTGCCAGTGGGAACAGATGACAACATTTACAAAACTGCATACACACAGGGACTGGATGTAAAAAAAGCATGTAAGTGCTTATTTCACTATCCTCAATATAAAAGAATAAATAAAAAATCTCTCAAGCATGCACGCGCGCATCCACACACACACACACCCCTAGCCAAACAGAGAGAAAGAGAGGGGAACAGACAGAAAGACAAACTCAGTATGTAAAAGAGAAATACACAAATAACAGCGATCTTGAATATTTCATCAATCTGTCACTGAAAACGAATACATGTATATTTTAACAGTCTCAGAAACTGTATAATTTGCTACCAAATGAGATAACCCTGAGAATCTATCATGTCAATTTGGAGGGGAAGGGGGGGGGGGGGGGGGGGGGGGGTCAATATGGGGTGATTTTTCCAATCTGGGGTGATTTTTCTAGTGTGTGCCCTATCAGTATAGAATGATGTACATGGAAAACAACTACAAAGAATAATGTATTTACAATCAATCAATTCTTCAAACACATATTAAGAAGAAGAAAAAAAAACCCTGCTTGAGCTGCTTCTACAGTAAAACACACAAAGACACAGAAAAAACACATACACTAAGACGGAGGAATTTCAACACACACACACAGAGATCCAAACAAACAAAATAAAAATAATGGGTTTGGGGTAGCTGCTTTTAAATGGGCCAGTATACTTTACAAGGTTGTCTTTACAAGGTTGTTTTGTTGGGGTTTTTGGGGTTGTTTGTTTTTAAAGATTCCCCCCCACCCAAAAGACAACACCCCTTCCACCTTCCCTTTTTTTTTTTTTAACCAGCAAAAATAGCAAACAACAAAAACCCCAAACAAAACCAAACTAAAAACCCAAAACAAACCTAAAAGAGAGCCCTAGTTTCCTCTGAGGTTTCCCAAAAGCTTTCTGCTTAATGAAAAGCCATCTTCAAAGAACAGCAGTGCTGATGATATAACCTCAGAAACAAACAAACAAACAAACAAAACAACCTACATACAGCAGCTCTGATAATGGCATTACACTGCAGAAAACACACACGCAGGAAAAAATAAACTCTGTACACACTTCCCTTCTGCGTTGCAATCTCAATCAATCTATCAATCACTCTCTCTCTCTCTCTCTCTCTCTCTCTCTCTCTCTCTGGCATGTGTGAGTGTACGCTCTTTCATTACTCCACCATTTCTTTCTAACTCACTCTCTCTTTTGCGCATTCTCTGCCTATGTCCATCTCTCTTCCCCACCCCCTTCTCTGTCTCTCTTTTACACACTTGTGTGTGCACACTTTTGCTCTCTATTTCTCCCTCTCCCTCTCTCTCCCTCTCTCTTGCATACATTCTAGATACCTGTCTGTCTCGCACACATTTCTCTCTGTCTGTCTCTCTATGTGAATTTCTCTGTTTTGAGATGAAGTATTTGAGTCTATCCATCAGTCCATCCCTCCCTCCATCCTCCTCTCTCTCTCTCTCTCTCTCTCTCTCTCTCTCTCTCTCTCTCTCTCTCTCTCTCTCCTGAAATGTGTCACAGTTAATAAAAACTAATAAAGTGACAGCAGTGGGACAAGCAAAGAAAGATGAAACGGCTCTTTTTGCATTTGATGAATTCATATCACATATAGTTATTAAACTCTTTTGTGTGTGTGTGTGTGAGATATGTGGTATGTGTGTGTGATATGTGGTGTGTGTGTGAAATGGTTCAGGGGAGGATGGGGGGGGGGGGGGGGGGGGGCAGACAGATAAAGAGGTTAACAAAGGGACAGAGCAATAGAGTGACAGATACACAGAGAGAGAGAAAGAGAAAAAGAGAGAGGGAGGGAGGGAGAGACAGAGAGAGAGAGACAGAGAGAGAGATGAATGTGTGTGTGTGCCAGTATATGTGTGAAAGAGACCACATTGTATGCAACATGCGTAAATGTGTACATGTTTGCATGCTGGTGCATGCTTGCCCTACTGTTAAGTCATGAGATCAATTATGTAATGTTCATTCAAAATACAGTTTCATACAGACGTAAGTGTTATACATCTACACAACATGTATCATACTGAGTCACAACAGGATTGAGGTTAATGGCACATATGTATACATATATGGTTTATATATCATTTACTACATGAAAAGCACACAACCTGTAGTTATATCACCATTTGTCTGAAGGTTGCACTTTCTTTCTTCTTCACAAATTGTCGTTAGTTGCTTGTGATAGTAAACTTCTACAGATCTGTGCACATTTGGGTAGCCAAGCATTCTACCTTACAGCTGTCTCTTCTTCTAACTTTTCCAAGTTCTGTTCTCATATTTTCTATCAGCAGTACAAATAGCAAATTACAAAGTAATTGAAACTTTGCCACCATTTACATTGATTAATATTTCACATATAGTGTATATTACACAATTTTTAAAAAACCCTGTGACTATAAAGTAACTACACTATAATCAGACTAAAATCAACAAAATCAGTTCCTTTACACTACTGCACAAAATCATGCAGAGTTTCATCGCATTTCTTTTCTCTTTTTTTTCTAAATGAATAAAACAATCCACAGATACAAACAGCACAACCTGGGGTTTTTTTCTGACTGGGAAAAAAAACTTTTTTTTAAAAACCAAAACAGAAATTCAACCCAAAATCTGACTGTGGCAAACACAACAACTTCCCAACGTGTCACAACCAACAGAGATCTGCCTAGGTGCATATATACATACACACATACATACACGTACAGTGAGGAAGGCAGCAAAGAGTAAAATTACACCAAGGAAAATCCCACAATAAATCGTATGTCAGACAGGCAACACAGAGAAATGGCAGACGGAGATCTTAAAACCACCAAAAGTTTCATCACCAGCACAAACTGGAGCCAGCACGCAAGCCAAGGTCAGTTACCATGGAGGGAGTGTCATACTATTATTACGCATATGCAGTGAACTCCAGTACAACACATGGATGGCGTTTTCTTTCCCCATCGCCTGATGACTCTAGTTTCGCTTTGCCTCTATGCAGGTCATTTATGACGAGGGCTGAATCACCAGGCTGATGTACACTTCAAACAGTGCTAAAAAATAGCGAGACTGACTGTGAAATCAGTAGCACCCTATATTTCATATTCTCCCTGTGAGTTTCTGAAATACCAAAAAAAAAGAAGAAGAAAAGAAGCTGCAGACAAACAACAGGGATATCATTCCCGTACATGTGAATTTTTTCTTTCTTTTATTTTTTTTAAACCAAACTTGCCAGTGTTGTACTGAAGTTCTCAAACGATTATGGCAATGAGTATTTACTAAAGGATAATGGTAGTCTGATGAAAAAATGTACAATCATGTCAGTGATTGTCATACAGAAATTTGACAAAATAATTTGGCTTCTCTCATATCGTCAAAAAGACAGCAACCACACACAACCAACAATAACAACAGCTTCCATCAACATCATCACCATCACCAACAATAATGCACATATCCAGTGTCACCATCATCATTACCATAATATTTACATCAAACATAACTGACGGGAAAATACACAGGCTGCACAATACAAACCTCAGCAACTCACAAATACAGTACAAACACATTAACAGTTCTTTCTTTCCTTGGAAACAACTGTTCACAATAACAGTGACAGACAAAGCTTCAAACTCCAGGACTATCCAGACTCATTGGATATGTATACAGACCAAAGCTCATTCAAACCACAGAGAGAATAAGATGTCAGTCACAAGCTATCAAACGTTTTCTTCTTTTGATGATCAACTGTATCCTACATCCTCTTTTTTTTTTCTTTTCCCCATTTCTACTAATCAGAGATAGCAGAATATGTTCTGAAAAAAGAGACTCTGTAACTGTTCTGAATGTTTTTGGTACACATTGCAAAGTGTTTGATCTTGCAATCCAGATTTGTGATTTTCATTCATTTTGAGTCAACTCAACAAATGTTTTTTTTTAAAAGAAACCTGTGTGTTTCAATTCATAAACTTTAAAATCAACACCCAAAAAATTAGAAAAAGATATGTACAGTTGATAACAATTCATTGTCTAAAACAATAGTCTGAGCGTTCAAGTTTCGCTTTTCTCATTGATTTCATTCAGTTTAATGTTATTGGTTTTCTGCTGTGAATTAGTATTCCCTTCAACAAATAAACAAACCAAGCTTGACACTATGATCATTCTATATATACAAGTCTGGATAGACTAACAAACATAAAACCACAAAAAACAACAAACTAATAAAAAAAAGTTTTTAAAAAGGGGGGAAAAAAACAGAAAAAATATACTGAACAAAAAAACAAACCAAAACACAAATCAAACAAATAACAAACTTTAATGAAAACAAGAACTCGGAGAATAAAACAAAACAAAAATCCATATCAACATGGATGAATTATTCAAACCAAAAAAAAAGACACAAACATAAACAAAACAGCAAAACATTGGTAAGGAAGGAAAGCAATACAAAACAAGAACTTGGACAAACAAGGCAGACAGTACAACTCAAAAGACAATGAAACAAAGACCAAAAGAAGGAAAATTAGACAAACATAGACAGCAAAGACAAAGACCTAAAAACCGCCAAAAAAAACCCACAGACAAAAACAAAATCCCCAACAGACAGAAAAATACAGAGTGCAAACCACAGACATATACAAGGAAAAAACACCTGACAAAACCCACAGAACAATGAATCACAGCCAGAAAAAGACTAACAGCCACAAGACAAAACACTGACAGCACACGCACACACACAAAGGACAGAAACTCAGACAGACAGAGAGAGAAACAGAGCGCCTGAAAGCACAAGACAAAACACCTCAAGCACGCACCTACACATTCATGAACTAACCTCTTCATCCAGCGTGTTACAGCTGCTCATGGTGTTGCGACTACCCAGGGTGTCCATGCTCTTTCTTAGCTGGATACTCCGCGACAGCCGGTTACACAGACTCACCACCCGCATGGATTGCTGCACACAGCCACACATGCGCAATACATACATACAACAGGCATATCCAACCAAAAACAAAAAAGATCCCCAAAATAACTGACTTGTAAAAGGTAAAGGTATCCCATAATAAATAATAATAATAATGTATGGAATTTATATAGCGCTGAATCTTGTAAAGCAACAAATCAAAGCGCTCAGATTTTATTTCATACCACTTTAAGTCACGGCAGATTTCTCTCCGTGAAATTCGGGCTGCTCTCCCTGGGGAGAGCGGGAGAACGCGTCGCCACTTAGCGCTGCGCCACCCTTTCACCCTTTTTTTTTTTTTTTTCTGCAGCTGTATTTGTTTCCCTATCAGAGTGGCTTTTTTCTAAGATTTTGCCAGGGACAACTCTCTTGTGCCGTGGGTTTTTTTACTGGCGCTAAATAATTTACGTGTAACACACGGGACCTCGGTTTATCGTCTCATCCGAAAGACTAGCGCCCAGACCACCACTCATGGTCTAATGGATGGGGGAAAAATTTCCGGTCCAAACGGGGTACGAACCACCGCACACTTCAGACCCGGACTTTTCGCTTTCTAGACAGGCGCGTTACCTCTAGACCACCGATCCACCATAACCTATGCAGTCGTTGGAAAGTAAGGTATCAGAGACCTCAGCTTCTCCAGGAGCCAGCATATTGAGGGTGGCGCCCATTTCCTCTCCCTCGCTGCTTTACCTTTCCTGACCCTAAAAGAGGGCAGGTACCCATTTACAGCTGGGTGAACAGGGGAACTGTACTGAAGCCAAGGTACGCAAACAGTTACCCATCCACTTGGTAACCACGCTCAACATTGCTTAACCTCAGCTTGGGAAAAGCACTGCTCTGAGCACTGAGTTATCCCGTCCCCTTGACTAAATCAAAATATAAAAAACACACACAAAAAACAACCCTGACAGACCATATAGCTGAGTGGTTAAGACTGTATAACTTCAGTTCCATGGGTCCATGAAGTTGCAGGTTTGTATCTTGGCAGTGACATCAGGTGAAATAAGGCTGGGAATTTTCACAATCTCCCAGGTCAACTTAAAGTACAAAACTGCCAGTGCCTTTATTCCCTTCATGTACATACACATGCAAAAGACCCAAGTACGCATGGTAAAGATCCTGTAACTCATGTCAGGTGGATTTCTGATACAAAAACATACCTAGCATGCATCTTGTACAAAAAGACGAGCTGCTCTCTAAGTTGGAATGTGTTGGCTGAGACCAGTGGGCAGACCTCCTGCAGAGTTACAAACACAGGGGGAGACCAGGCACTACACTGTATCCCACCTTATAAGGGTACACAAAGAAAGGAGGAGAGAATTTTGTAAATGAAACAAATCCAAATAACAAAAACAAAAACCCCATATAAAAAAAACCCATGCAGGCTAGGCATGGAAAAAACAGGGAAGGGCTGCTAATGGTAAATATTTATTTTTATTATTTCTATTTTTTATTTATTCTTTTATATCGAGGATAATGGAATAAGCACTCATGTGCTTTTTACATCCAGTCCCCGTGTGTATGCGGTTCTGTAATTTGTGTCATCTGTTCCCTCCGGCACACAATGGCCTACTCTTTCGAAAAGCGGAACAGGATTTTACAGTAGTACAATTCCAAAATTTCTGACACACTTGTGACACATATTCCAATCTTTTAAACAGAAGCTTCACCCTATCCCTACATTAAGGGAGAGAACCCCTCTTTCCCAGTACATGTGCACTGTGGGCATTTGTATGCTACCATAACCCAGTAGTGGGTGGTATGGAGGGAAGGGTTAGTAAACGGCTGGTTACCCTATAGCAGGTTACCCGTAGGGAAAAGGTTACAACAGAGTCATCTTACTCAAGCAACACGAGTTAAATGTTCTTCTCTTCCACGTACCTTCCACCGTTTGCGTGCCATGAAAGACTTGAAGTTGTCGATGTTGATCATAGCAGACCGCCGTGCAATTGTCTCCCTTTGTTCCTTTGGCTGAAAGGAAACCCAACAGGCAAGCACACAGTCAGTCTGAATCTGAGGGCAGGAGACAGAATGAGGGAGAGGAAGGAGAGAGTGTATGTGAGAGATGACAACAACAAAAGGGTGAGTGTGCTCGCATTTGTGCAATGGAGTGTGCACATGAACATGCGGTAAAGGAAGAGTTGGTGTGTGTATGTGCGTATGTGTGTGTGTGTGTGTGTGTGCATAAGTGCATGCATCAGAGCATGATGTGTGTGCACATGCATGTGCCAGTTTACACTGGTCAACAAAACATCAATACTTGTTGAGAGTTAGCTACATGTCTAATGGCATGAATTCATGTCATCTGCAATGAGGTTCACATCATTGTGAGAGTTACAAAGTCAATAACATGTAAACAGAAGTTTAATCCCAAACAGTTCTTTAAGACCTTGGCTAAAGAGAGGGTGGGGTTAGGAGACAGATTATAAAACAATAGTAACAACTATAAACCTTGGGCATAATAAAATCCTTTGTTGGGTGCTCCCCAGCTTAAATATATATATATTTTTTTTAGGGGGAAGGGGTCATGTGTTTTGTCCACAGACTAACAACCTGTTGGCACATGATGTACAAAAATGTGCACACATCATTTATTTTTACACAGTAATTCATTACCTGACTAATTGCATATAGTGTACAAAAATGTGCTCAACAATTCATTACCTGACTAATTGCAAAAAAATGTGCTCACCTATTCCTAACCTAATTGCATAATTATAATTGTACAAAAATGTGCTCACTGATTCATTACTAACTGTATAAATTGGATAAAACTCTGCTCACTGATATGACAAATTACATATAATGTAAGAAAATGTGCCCACCAATCATTACCTAACTATCTGTATATTATAATGCACAAAAACATACTCAACAGATTATTACCTAATTGCATATAATGTACAAAAACCGTACAATATATTTACTTCTGTCTGCTCACCTTTATCCATGGATGACCAAGACATTCATCCACTGTTGAACGTTTTCTGGAACATAAAAAAACACCCTACATGCTCATGACTGGTTGGCTTCAGGACACAGAAATACAAAGATGTGAACACATGCATATATACACACATGCGCGCACACGCACACACACACTTTTCCTCTCTCCCTCTTCTTTCTTTTCATTTCATTTCTGTGATGAGTAGAAGTAGAACAATTACTTGTCAACTTTCGACTTGGCACACATTTCTACATCTGATTGTTTTTTGTTGTTGTTTTTTTAGCTTTGTGGGTGGTTTACAATTGTTATGCCAGTTTTGAAAATAGAAATAAGACCACAGACATAAAATGGCTTTTGTGTTTGCAGGAATATAAACAGTATGAAATGAATGGAAAAAAAAGACCCCCACCACCACCCCTTCTGATTTTCTGTTGTTATCCTCATGCACAAAAAAAGTATTCATGATATTGAGACTGGCCTGCTAAAACAAGCTATCTTGTTGAAATTACACAGAGGTATTTCTTCTGCATTTTTTGGTAAAAAATCAAAGACAGGGTTTCTGGGTGGTTTCCATTTGTTTTGTTTTGGGTCGTTTTGATTTGGGTATTGTTT
Source organism: Rapana venosa (assembly GCA_028751875.1). Classification (NCBI taxonomy): domain Eukaryota; kingdom Metazoa; phylum Mollusca; class Gastropoda; order Neogastropoda; family Muricidae; genus Rapana; species Rapana venosa. Next base: position 64,309,827 of record CM054147.1, read on the forward strand.
TTGGGTGGATTTTATTTGGGGGACACATACTTAAAAACAAAGAAAACTGTTTATCAATACAGTAATTACACAGTATTGAACAAATTATTTTTTGTGCTGAAAAATGGGGTTGGGGGGGGGGGGGGGGGGTAACTTGTTGAAAGAAACGCGAGACATTAAGCTGAAAACAATATTTTTTATCACAGCAAGGCTCTTCATAGCTGCAGCATGTAGCTGCTTCCTTTCACAGGAAAATGTTGCTGAAACACACATGTCAGTCAGGGGGGAAAAACTATCAGGATGACAAATAAAATAGTTGACTCAAAAACAAATTAGCACCATGCAGGGATCTAGGAGATAGGGGTAGAGGTGAAGGTGGGATGGCAGAGAGGATGGCAGAGAGGATGGCAGAAGGGATGGCAGAAGGGATGGCAGAGAGGATGGCATAGAAGATGGCAGAATGGAAGGTAAACTATGATTTAATCTGAATTCAAGTTCTACAGTTACTTCCATCCTCTTTCCCATCTCTTCAACAGTCCCTACTCTTCATTTTCTGTTTTTGCAGGAAACAATGAGTTGCTTCCCTTGCTAAATTCCTTACTTGCTCCAGCCTTGAGGTGGTGTGTGTGTGTGTGTGTGTGTGTGTGTGTGTGTGTGTGTGTGTGTGTGTGTGTGTGTGTGTGTGCGTGTGTGTGTTGTGTGTGTGTGTGTTGTGTGTGTGTGTGTGTTGTGTGTGTGTGTGTGTGTGTGTGTTGTGTGTGTGTTGTGTGTGTGTGTTGTGTGTGTGTGTGTGTGTTGTGTGTGTTGTGTGCGTGTGTGTGTGTATGCGTGCATGCATGCACGTGTGTGTCAGGGGAAGAGGGTAGTGTGGAAAATAAAGCATCTCTTAAAAACTGTTGAGGAAAAAGAACTTTAGGTCCACTAAACTTTGCTCTTAGTAAGGAGAAGAAAAAAACCCAGCCAAGATGTCCTGTAATTATCACTGGGATTTCATTTCACTGTATCTCCATTCAAAATATAATTGCCAAATTCCAAGCAACAATTATTCTGCAAATTAATTTCAGTAGATCTGTGTGGACACTGGACAGTTTACATACTTTCAAAATATATTTCTATTCAGCATGACAAGCAGACCAGGTCTTTTCTACAGCAGTTTCAGACACACAGAGAAAAAAAAACTTACACATATATATGAAGTGACTGCTAACTGACTGCCTTAACTTCTGCCTTAACTCTTTTCGGAGTCACATTGTCACTGGAATACTGCAAAGAAAGCTTTGGCATGTTGAATATGATGGAGATCATTCCTTTCCAGGTTACTGACTGCATGCTGGGTATGTTCTTGTCATTCATACCACCGGGCATACCTGGCTGACCCTTCTCTAGAGGAATAATGAAAGGCTTTTTTTTCTGTGCAGAAAATGTTATGCATGCATTTGCCAAAGGGATTTTCATCTTCTTCGTCGTCAAAAGGTCAGACAGCAGCTCCTGTTGTCTGTCATATGACATTCCTCACAGATTTTCCTGAAGGTGGGGATATAAGGCAACTCATGTCTGTCATATGACATTCCTCACAGATTTTCCTGAAGGTGGGGATACTTATATCCCCATGGGAGAGGACTCTTGAACAGGGGTCAACATCTTATCTCCTCTAAACAAACTTTCTTTTAATAATAATAAAAACAAAACCAAACCCAGTAACCAAGATTAACAAAAACCTGAAAATCATAGCAACAAAAAAAGAGAGATTTTATTTATTTATTTACTTGTTGTTTTTTTTATTTTGAGGATAATGGAATAAGCACTCATGAGCTTTTTTTCATCCAGTCCCTGTCTGTATGCAGTTTTTTGTCAATTTTGTCATCCATTCCCATCGACACACAATGGTCTACTCTTCCAAAAAGCGGAATGGGTTTTTACATGTGCGCAAGATGTTCTGCGTGCGTTTGCACACAGGACCTCAGTTTATAGTCTCATCCAAAGGACTTTTAGGGAGAGTGGAGTCGGCACTGATGTTAACTCCAGAGGAAAAATCCTCTCGAACAAGAATTGAACCCAGGTCAACAGATCACGAATACATCACTATAACCACCAGGATATCCTGTCCCCCCGGAGAGAGAGAGAGAGAGAGAGAGAGAGAGAGAGAGAGAGAGAGAGAGAGAGAGAGAGAGAGAGAGAGAGAGAGAGGGAGAGAGAGAGAGAGAGAGAGAGAGAGAGAGAGAGAGAGAGAGAGACAACTGTAAGAAGTACCTTGGGTTGCGTATAAAAAGTTTCTCGATGAAGTCTTTGGCCAGTTCACTGGTGTTGTTGAAGAGGTCGTGGTCAAAGTCGAAGTTGAGGGCTGTGATGTTGTGGTAGGTTTCCTGCTGAGTGTCCCCCAGAAATGGTGACGCCCCGCTTAGCCTGCAAAACACAGCGCAAGGGGAGTCACAGACCTGTATGAGGAGTTTTGGTTTTTTTTAGTCTGCTTTATAATTTTGGTGATATAGTTTGACGGATTAAAATCTGCACTGTCATTTCAGAATGCACACACTTTTATCACAGCGGGGTTTTTTTGGGGGAAAGTATGAA
>CM054147.1:64319876-64337376 GCA_028751875.1 Rapana venosa
ACTAGTGATGTGAGTGTAGGTATTACATTTGTAAAGATGCATGTACACACATTATTATTATTATTATTATTTTTTTTAATAACACATCCACCTCACCCGTTTTTTGTGGGGGTTTTTTGTTTGTTTGTTTTTTTGTTGTTTTTTGTTTTTGTTTTTTTCCCCCGTCTAATATCACTAAAAGTGAACAGACGTAAAATTGAAGTCAACAACAACAATGTACACACATGCAAAAGTAAATGCTGTTTCTCTTACATGTGCAAATCTGAATGCACGTGTACATATGTGTAAGTGCGCACACATGAAAGCATTTATTTTATTTATATATATTGAGAATAATGGAATAAGCACTCATGTGCTTTTTTACATCCAGTCCCCGTGTGTATGTGGTTTTGTAAATGTCACTGGTTCCCACCAGCACACAATGGTCTACTCTTTCGAAAAACAGAACAGGATTTGACATGTGCGCAAGATTTCTGCGCGTAACTGCACAGGGGGCCTCGGTTTATATTCTCATCCAAAGACTTTTAGGGGGATTGGAGTCTGCGTTGATGTTAACTCCAGGGGAAAAAATCCCCTTGAACGGGATTTGAACCGGAGTCGTCAGACTGCAAGCACAATGTTCTAACCACTAGGCTATCCTGTCCCACACGCACGCACACACACACACAGAGTACAGTACAGTACACAACCTCACACAAAATCTATCATAAACTAGGAGACTCAGGACTAATCACTAACGCTCACAAAAATTTATCCCAGATATGTCAAACAGATACCACAGTGAGGAAGGAGAAGCAAAACTGAAGGTGGGTGGGGGGAAAAAAGACAGAAGAAGGAAAAAAGAAAAGAAGGATGATAGCCTATCAGCAATGAGGGAGGCTGTCCAAGCAGCAGCCAGCTCCACTGCGCAGTGTGCAGCAGATGGCCGGTTTCATCTGGTCTGTTTCTTCATCTCCCTCTGTTTTCCCCTCTACTTCTCCAAAATTATCAATTAGCTTCCTTCCCTAAAACTTGCGTACTTTTGGTTCTGGAGATTAACCTTCTTTTTCTGCCTTAGACAACAATTTTTTTGGTTGTTTGGATTCTCCCCCCCCCCCCTCTCCCCTCCAAAAGTGAACTCAAATATTTAGTAGATCTCCAACTTTGGGCTAAAATTATTGAATTCATAACAAAAATTATCAATTAGCTTCCCCAAAACTTGCGTACTTTTGGTTCTGGAGATTAACCTTTTTTTTCTGCGCAATACGACAGTTTTGTTTGGATTTTTTTTCCCAAAAGTGAACTCAAATATTTAGTATATCTCCAACTTTGAGTTAAAAATTATTGAATTGATAAATAAATAAATATCAAATAAATCTTTTCATTAATATACACAGTGTTCATAAACATGAACTGAATCCCCCACTTTCATCTACATATAAAAGGTAAAGGTGTCCCATAACCTATATTAAGGTCATAAAGGGGAGCAAGGCATCAGAGACCTCACTTCTCTAGGGCCAGCATATTGAGGGCGGCGCCCATCTCCTCTCCCTCGCTACTTTACCTTCCCTGACCCTAAAGAGGGCAGGTACCCATTTACAGCTGGGTGAACTGGGGGAACTGGGGGAACTGTACTGAAGCCAAGGTGCGCAAACGGTCACCCATCCAAGTCGTAACCACGCTTGACACTGCTTAACTTGGCTGGGGGAAAGCGAGTGCTCTGACCACTGAGCTATCCCATCCCCATCTATATATAGTGATAGTAAATATAAACTGAATCACCCTTTTATTCTACAGTGTGTTCACTTATCTTTAAAAATCTGGGGGATGTGAATTCATGTGTTCAAAACTCTTCATGCCTGCTGTCATCATTCGTAACTTATGAAAGTAAAACTTTTTTATTTTAGACGCAACAGAAAACCTCAAATTTCAGATTAAACTTGTTGTTCTGACACCGTATAATAATAACCAAACTATGATGATAAAAAACAGTAGAATAATACAATAGTCTAATACCAAGTAAAATATCCACACTGTGGTTACTTCCAACTTTTACAACTGCTAACCAGTTCACTAGAATAACAAAGTTAAGCTACAGCCTCTATAAACTGGAACATCACTACAAAATTACCAATCAAACAATGCAAAAACCAAAAAGATTAATCCAACATTTTTTTTAAAAAACAGACACAAAATATCACCTGACTGACAATTAAGGAAAATCAACACGCAAATTAATGCAGCTGACACAAGATTCCATCCTCCACATTTGAAGGTGATAACGAGGGCAGCCTGTGACAAATGACCCGACAGATGTGACCTGACAGGTGTGACAGGACAGGTGACACTAGGTGCAGGTAATGGCCATCCATCGATGTCGGCACTGTGGCATGCAAGATGAACGAGTACACAGGATGGTAAACCTCATGTGACCGACCTACCAATGAACCGCTCACCCAGAGGTGAAGAGAGGGTGAGAGAAAAAAACAACTAATCTCTGATAGCTGGGATGATGCTTCTTTTCTGAAAGCTGGGGATGATGCTTCTAGTTCTACTCAGAAGTGCTTGGGCGAGAATCTTTCTTCATGACACAAAAATGTTTGGAACATGTATGGATGGATGCAAGCGCTTTGTGTGTATGGTCAAAATTGGAAAATAAAGGTGTACAGAAGAAATGGAGTGTTGCCACACAATTATGATTTATTGCATGCATGAGGGTTTCTTTTTTATTTCACTATTGTTGTTGTTGCTGTTCATCAGCTAGACCTCTGAGGTACACAACTGGTGATATTTTGGGTATGCGGAATGCATGAGTTTGAATGTCTGTGTTAGAGACAGGGGCAAAAAGGGGAGAAGGTGAAGAAGAGTGCATGCAGGTGTGTGTGCGCATGTGTGTGCATGCATGTGCACATGTTTGGTGTGAACATGTAACCGTTTTCTTTAGAGAGAGAGAGAGAGAGAGAGAGAGAGAGAGAGAGAGAGAGAGAGAGAGAGAGAGAGAGAGATGGGGTGGTGTGTGTGTGTGTGTGTGTGTGTGGTGTGTGGGGGTGGTTGAGAAATCTTAGAACGCACACATGAACATATGTGTGCACATACATGTCTGTCTGCTTGGATGCATGCACAAGTATATGATCAATGAAACCTTGTTCCCCCTTATATATATATGTCCTCTTTCCACCATGACTAAGCTTATACATGTACACATACATATGCCACCCCCACCAATATTGTGTCCAATAAATCTATATGACTTTCACAGCAATAAATGTCTAAATTTCTGATGTCCCACCTCTCTTCCTCCCCTTCCCCTAATTTCTGCCCCTTCCCCTCCTCTGAAACTTTTTACATATTCAAGTGGTCCTTTCCTTCAAAGTGGCACGTTCTTACACATTTCATTTCTTTCACTCATTGCACATACAACCTTCAGCTTCATATGGCCTTCTTATCCACACACCTCCAATTCCTTACCCCTTTCCTTCCCCCTCTATAGCCAGCCCCCCCCCTCAGCTGATTTCAGAAACAAAATTTAGTGTAATTAGCTATAAAACACTTAAAAAGAGAAAAGAAAAAACGAAAGAGCCTATCAAGCCCATCTCTCAGCAAAAGGTGTCCAAAATAAGCAGACACCTGTGGGGCCTCTCCTGCCTGCCTGCCTGCCATGACCACCAAGGACCTTTCTGGTGGAAAAAAATGTCAGCAATGTTTTCACAATGATAAGCATACTGCCTGCCTGCTTGCCTGTCTGCCTGCCTGCCTGCCTGCCTGCCTGCCAGTGATCCCTTGTAGGCTTCCTCTAAACCTTGTTCTGGTCCTAGTAGTGTGAAGAAGAAAAAAAAGGGGGGGGGGGGGGAGCATGTTTCTTGTGAATGTTGATGGTACTTATTCCCCCACACTGCCTATCTAATGTGTTAGGTGGAGGTAAACGGCCTGCTAAAAATAAGAAGAAAGGAGAAACAAAAAAAGGGCTTAGTGATTTGGTTACTACTGTGGCTATTGCTTGTGAATGTGATTGGAGATAAAATATAAAAGAAAAGTTTGAAGAAAAGGGGGTGGGGGAGTGAGAGAGGGAGGAACAGGGTGAGGGAGGGAGGGAGAGAGAGGGGGAGAGAGAGAGAGAGAGAGAGATGGAGGAGAGAGAGAGAGAGAGAGGAGAGAGAGAGAGAGAGAGAGAGAGAGAGAGAGAGAGAGAGAGAGAGAGAGAGAAGAGAGGGGGGGGAGAGAAGAAGGAAAAGAGCATTTTAAAACTTCACAAGAAAACTGTTTCTTCTTCGGGCATATTCATCTTTGTGGAAACTTTTGTTTCACTCTCCTTTATCTTATTTTCAACTGTTCATTCAAGTTTTGGTTCTTTTGGTTCTGTTTCATATTTTGATTTGTGTTTTTTTTTCTTTTCTTTTCCTTTTTTTTTGTTTTTTGTTGGGGGGTTTTCTTTGGGTGTTTTTGTGGTTTGTTTTGGGGTGGTTTTTTGTGTTGTTTTTTTTTTGGGGGGGAGGTTGTGTTTTTCATTGGGGGTTTTTTTAGGGGTCTTTGTTTACTTTTTCCTATCAAATGTTATACCAATGATTAAAAGAAGAGAGGTGGTAGTCAAGAGAGAACAGACACAGGGCCACTGTTCAAGCAGACACAGGCTATCCTTCAGCAAAGATTACTTTTTTTTACTTTCTTTTTTTTTTGTTTTTTTGTTATCATGCACTGTATCAGCACAGATCCGGTCTGCAGAGTGTTCAGCCACACCTTTCATTCACACGAAACTGGGCACAGCTGCGCAAGGCACAAATAATACACTATGACACAGGGAACTATCACAGCAAACCTCTTCCGTGTTTACATGAATATTATCTTACATCACGTTTCTTTTTTGTTGTTGTTGTTGTGGACAAATCACACTTATAGATAAATGAATTTAAGGTTGGGATAGCCTAGTGGTTAGAGCAATGCACTTGCAATTTGACAGTCTGGGTTTGAGCCACCAGTGAGACCCACGTTTAAGGGGATTTTCCCCCTGAAGTTGACATCAGCACTGACTTCATTTCTCTGAAAATCCAGATCAGATAATAAACCAAGGCCTCATGAGTAGTCACACAAACACCTTGCGCACACATTGAAACCCATTCTGCCTTTTGGAAGAGTGGGCTACAGGTGCAGGTAAGAAAGGATCACCCAAAAAAATATTTTCCTAAAAAAAAATGTATGCAGCGCTTTGATTTGTTGCTTTACAAGATTCAGCGCTATATAAATTCCATACATTATTATTATTATTATTATTATTATTATGCACACTGGCTGGTGTCATGTTTTGACATCATCCCTGAAGTCGTAATGCAGCTACCTTGATGACAGGCCAAAACTGTCGCATACGAAAACTCTCATCATTGATTCTAAGCTGGAAAGGAAAAACAAAAAGAAAAAAGACAACTGAATCAACCCTCTGCATGTCTTTCAGCCTATCCTTTTAAATACATTTTCCTCTTTTGGACCTCTCTCCCCACTTCTGTCTCCTTTCCAAAGTATTTGCTAACAATCTCAATCTCTCTCTCTTTCTCTCTCTTTCTTTATCTATCCATCCATCCATCCCTCCATCCATCCCTCCCTCCATCCCTCCCTCCCTCCCTCCTGACCATTCACTTACAGTTAGTCTCTCACTTTCTCTAGTAAGTGTGAGCATGTGAATGAATGACAGAGAGTGAGAGATAGAGATAGAAAGAGAAAGACAGACAGAGAGAGAGAGAGAGAAGGTACAGTGTGTGTGTGTCTGAGTGAGCGAGTGTGTGTGTTTGTGCGCGAGCGTGCGTGCATATGTATGTGCGTGCATGTGCACGTGAGTGTGTGCATGTGTGCATGCATGCATGGATGTGTATGCATGCACACACACACACTTACGCACGTGTGTGCGTGCATGTGTGCACGCATACATGTATGACAGCATCATTCATCTCTCTCTGTCTAATCTCTTGTCAAATGTCTCACTGTCTGTCTCTTCCCCTCTGTCTGTCTGTCTGTCTGTCTGTCTCTCCCTCCCTCTCTTTCTCTCCCACTCCCTCTCTCTCTCTCTGCCCCCTCCCTCTCTTTCTCTCCCACTCCCTCTCTCTCTCACTCACGCCCTCTCTCTCTCAAGTGTACTCACAGAATGTAGGTGATGACACCTATACTCCACATGTCTGTAGCCAGGGACAATGGTTCGTAGCTCACCACCTCAGGGGCTGAAGGAAAAGAAAGAAAAAAAAGAAGATAAAAAAAGAAGAAAAAACCCAACATGAAGAGCCTGCACTTAACATCTTCAAAGCAATGTGCTGTGTCTACACTCCAGCACTTCAAAGTGAAAAAAGCGTTATCTTGTTGCAATCGCTAAAGACATACTTTACTTGATGGTGGTTGTGTAAACAAAATTACAAGCTGAGGGTGGGTGAACTTAACATGTTTTACCAGGGATGCTTCCATAGAGTGTTGAACGTGTACATGTGTGGAATTGATGTACATGCATGCATGCATGCATATGTATATATATATGTGTATATATATATGTGTATATATATATATATATATATATATATATATATATATATATATATATATATATATATATATATACATATATATATATATATATACATATATATATATATATACATATATATATATATATATAGAGAGAGAGAGAGAGAGGTTGTGTGTGTGTGTGTGTGTGTGTGTGTGTGTGTGTGTGTGTGTGTGTGTGCGTAACAAACCCATGTTCACCTCAATGTGAGTGTCCACATATGAAATGCATGGACTTAAAATGTGTGCATACACACACAAACACACACATACAAACACATGTGTACACAAGACACTCTCACATATATAATACAAGTATACACACACATACATGAGCATGCACACACACATGCACACACACACTCCAACATACTGGAATTAAAAGAATAAAATAAAAATAAATAAAACACACGTGCACACACCATCAACCCCCTCCCCACCACACACACACACACACACACACACACACACACACACACAGGAGTAAGGAGGGAGTGTTGTAGCAATAAAGTAAATCCTGGCCTATCCATGTGATAAGCAGTCCAAGACATAAACTGCCCATTCAGAAGCTGACGTGGAAACAGAACACACAAACACAGATAACAAAGACTGCCCAAAATAACCTTTCACACACACACACACACACACACACACACGTGCACAAGACACAGCAGTATGCACATGCATGCACACAAACACATATATCCAAGTATGCACACACAACACACACATACACACTCTCAATCACACACACCATCCAACCCACCCACCCACCCACCCATCTACACATCCATCCATCCACCAACCCACCCACACAACATCCACACACACACACACACATACACACTGACAGAGGAGTAGGGGGGAGGGAGTGTGTGTAGCAATAAAGTAAATCCTGGCCTATCCATGTGATAAGCAGTCCAAGACATAAACTGCCCATTCAGAAACTGACATGGAAACAGAACACACAAACACAGATAACAAAGGCCGCCCAAAATAACCTGTCTTTTTATTACTTTTTGCCTCCTAGCAAGTTTCATGGAGTAGGTGAGTAGGGGTGAGTGAGTGAGTGTGTGTGTGTGTGTGTGTGTGTGTGTGTGTGTGTGTGTGTGTGTGTGTGTGTGTGTGTGTGTGTGTGTGTGTTGTGTGTGTGTGTGAGTGGTGTGTCTGTGTGTGTGTGTGTTTTATTTTATTCTTTTATTTCGATTTAATGGAATAAGCACTCAGTCGCTGTGTGTATGCAGTTTTGTAAATGTTGTCATCCCTTCCCACCGGCACACAATGGCCTATTCATGTGTGTGTGTGTGAGTGCGTGTGTATGTGTGTGTGTGTGTATGCATGCATGTGTGTGTACATTTGTGTGTAATAAACCTATGCCTGCATAATATTATGTGTGTGTATATGAGCCCGCCTGTTTGCCTAGGTGTCTGTGTGACAAACTGACACAGAAAGACAAAGAGGATCAGACAGATGATCAGAAAAAGATAGTGTGTGATTACAAATACGCATATATATATATATATACAGATAGATAGATAGATAGATAGATAGATAGATAGATAGATAGATATACATATACACACACATATATATATATAGATATATATACATACATACACACACACACTCTATCCTATATACACACTCTCTATCTATCTATCTCTCCCCCCCCCCACCCCCCCCCCCCCCCACCCCACCCCCACCCCTTACATCCTATATCCTGAAACTATGCAAAAAGTCAATAAGTTGGTGTATACATGTATGCCCTGCTAACAAACGGAACCAGTCTGTACAAAGACCAAAAATAACCCGAGTAATAAAGAAACACACACAATGATAAGAAAACAAACAGCACCATACAGAAACAAACAAAGACACATCCTCCAACACCTAACCCCATCCCCATCAGACAGTTACCGATGAATTCAGCAGTTCCCATCATGGCGCGGACGTCTTCCTTCTCCCCTATCCTGCGGGCCAGGCCAAAGTCGATCAGCTTGATTTTGGTGGAGCTTGGGTCCAGCAACATGATGTTCTCGGGCTGAAACCCAACACAGGTCACACAGGTCAGACATGTGAGAAAACTTGCAGGACAGCCGAATGGTCAGAGTGTTAAGCCTGCAATCTGACGGTGTGGGTTCGAGCCACCACTAAGTGGTTAGTTTGAGGAGATTATTCTTCTGGAGTTAACATCAGAACCATCTCCACTTCCCTGATACATGCATGGGCATCTTTCAGTCCCGGAAGACTGTGGAGTTGCGCTCTAGGTGTTACTTATGGTACAGCGTCGGTTGTGGCTGGCCAGTCCGACATGGGAATGACAGTGCCTATGGCAGAGGGCACAGACGGACGCTGATCTGTCTGCCTGGGCTGCAGCCTTTCTTGACGCTCTATTTGCCTCGTGCTGCTGCGCAAGTGCCTCTTCAAACCTGAAAGTCCTTCAAAGGACTGTAAACTGAGGTACCCCAAGTAAATTCATGGTGAATGTCTTGTGCCCACATATTAAAACCCATTCCACCTTTCGGCCATTGTGTGCCATTAGAAATGGATGACTTTTTTTTTTTTTTAACCAACACATACACACAAAAGTAGTGTTTAGACATCATCCCCAAAGTCAGATTGCAGCAACCTTAATGGTGGGCAAATGATTGCTTACATGAAATCTTAGCATACGTGAAGCTTGGAGCTCTCACTGAGAATGAAGAAGAAAAAAAAACTCATGTGAACATTCACCTGAATCTGCCATGGTTTAAATAAATATATATACAAAAAATTACTTTCCAGCTGTCTTATGGTGGATCTTACAGCTCTCTTTCTCACAATATCAGTTTCACTCCCTGTTTATACCTGGCTCTAAAGACTTTTGGATAAAAGTTGTTAGCTGGTGAGAAGATGACACGGATTTGCTGGGAAAGTTGGTTGTTGTTTTTTCCTGAGGCAACACATGTAGTTTAGTGAAAGGAATCACCTGCAGGATGGACTTTTTTTGCACAGTATACTTCCTCTTCTTCTTTCATTCCTCTCTCTCTCTCTCTCTCTCTCTCTCTCTCTCTCTCCTCTCTCCTCTCTCTCTCTCTTCTCTCTCTCTCTCTCCTCTCTCTCACACACACACACTGCAATTTTTACATAACTGTTTATATGGTAATAAGCCATCAAACTTTCACACACACACAAAATACCTTTTCACAATACATTGGAGAAGGAAAAAAAATACATATAATCCCCCCAACCTGTTCTTTTTTGTTTTCAGTGACATAATAATAAATCTATAAAATAAAAAAAATCAACCAACCAAAACAAAAACAAACAACAAAAACCATGTTGTGATTTTTTTTTAAAAAGAACCTCCCACGTCAATACCAGTGTAACTCTAGTCCACAGCAGGTGGGCCTGGTGACATTTTACAGCCTATTCCCGAAATCATCAGATAAAACAAAGCATAAAACTGTGGTCACATAAAAGGGAGAAAAATGCCTTGGTAATCTTAAGCAGTTGGTGAACCTGAAATGCTGAATCGAATGATCTGATCAGACTGCATGGCCCTACAGTTTATACTACACAAAGACAAGACAATTTTACATAAACATCACTCAGCGTGACTGTTTTTGTTTCTCTCTCTCTCTCATAACACACACACACACATGCACACACACACACATGCACACACGCACGCACACAACTGAAGACAAAGGTAAGAAAATTAACTTGGTTTTTTGCAATTCAAAAAAGCAGAATAATACTATACACAGTCTCCTGCAGACTGACTCCCCGATGAAGTTAACAATGGCCATGTTTCCTTCTCCAAAAGACCTTTTTTCTACATAAATTGATTCTCTTTCTCTTCTTAATTTGTTCAAGCTGAACTCAGAATGAAGTGAGTAATGAGATTAGATGAAAAGGAAAAGAACAACATAAAAAGCAACAGCACCAAATCAATTAAGCAGCGAATGTTCCCAGAGATGCAGGAATTGAGCAGATCAATTTGTCAAAGAGGAAAGGCCTGAAGAGTGCAAATGAGGCTTATTCGCACTGAAATCGAAAGCTATGTCAGCAGAAAAACTCACTGCTGCTATCTCTGAATATATGTCAGCAGAACTCACTGCTGCTATCTCTGAATATATGTCAGCAGAACCCACTGCTGCTATCTCTGAATATATGTCAGCAGAACCCACTGCTGCTATCTTTGAATACATGTCAGCAGAACCCACTGCTGCTATCTTTGAATATATGTCAGCAGAACCCACTGCTGCTATCTTTGAATATATGTCAGCAGAAGAACCCACTGCTGCTATCTCTGAATATATGTCAGCAGAACCCACTGCTGCTATCTTTGAATATATGTCAGCAGAACCCACTGCTGCTATCTTTGAATATATGTCAGCAGAACCCACTGCTGCTATCTTTGAATACATGTCAGCAGAACCCACTGCTGCTATCTTTGAATACATGTCAGCAGAACCCACTGCTGCTATCTTTGAATATATGTCAGCAGAAGAACCCACTGCTGCTATCTTTGAATATCAAGCAGCAATGAGTAACTAATATACTGAATGAATTAGTACCATAACTTGTGATTATTTTTCTGACTTTTTAAAACGAACATTTTTGTTATGGTGTTATGAATATATAAAAAAACCACTTAGAGCAGTCATACAGCTGTCACAGACACCATGAGATTCTTATATATCAATGCATATATCCATCAGTAAATAATACTTCAATGCATTATAACTCCCCCTCTTTCTTCTACCGACCCTCAAAAACTGATATACCTTCACCTATTTCGGAGTCCCATGGACCGATTCCAAAACTGAAAAAATAACAACTGATATACCTTCACCTATTTCGGAGTCCCATGGACCGATTCCAAAACTGAAAAAATAACAAACTATTCTTGCCTGACTTTGAGAGCCTTTGAAACAACATCCAGTCACCACTTACTGAGTTATTCCACCGCCAGGTATTCAGAATCACCATCAGAACAAGTTTTAACTGTTTGTTGCCCATAATGTGCACAGTGTTAAAACTGAAACAGCTTGTTGCCCATAATGTGCACAGTGTTAAAACTGAAACGGCCTGTTTCAAAGTTTTAACCACCATTTAAGAATTGACAAAATCTTAAACCAAAACTTTATTTCAACTTTTGTCACATAAGTTACAGTGTGCTATTTTCCAAACCTTCTGATAAATGACCACAGCTTTCTCTTTACATCTGCGCATTCCCAGACATCCAAAATCAATAGTGTTCAATAACTCAATAATCATAAACTAATTTTTCAAAGACGGATCAAAGCATGGATAACCAATTTCTCTTCCTAAGCAAAGAGCAAATTTAGACATTTAAATCATAATCTGTGCAACAAAGGACCAGTTTGAAAGAGTGATATAAACTTTCAGAAAAGCCCTCAAGCAAAGTATAGAATAAGCAACTCAATACACAACAAACCCTTATTTGGTTCACTACAGGGGCAGCACCCTAGATGACAAGTACAGTGTTGTGTAACAGTAACATAGTGCATGATGACTGTGGACCAATGTGATGATGACAACACTGTGCACTATTACTGCCAGACAAATAGGTACTTGAGTGAAGGAACATATCAGCATCAACAAAACTTCTCTCTTATAGTAGTGGTGGACACTGCAAAAACTCTGGAGACAACATTTTCTTTTTTTTTTAAAGCACAAAATTCTGACCACTCAGCAGAAGAGAAAAAATGAGATGACATGAAAATCGTGGCCGAAAATATCTGCTGCATGGATAGGAACCAGCATATCTGCTCAAGCTCTCTACCAAACAATGGTACAGTTTAGCGAGACAAAAGACTAAGAAGTCACACCACTTGATTAAATTTAAAGTCCCACCATTTGAATGGGGGGTTTTATCCCTTGGTTACAGCTCCAAGGTTCACCAATGATGAGATTTTACATAATTTTGCAACAGTTTTTTGCCCACTATTAAGGTAGCTGCATTCCAACTTTGGGGGTATCACTTGAAATAATCCTGAGTGAGCAAGCAACAAGCTGACACTGACTATTCATTTTCTGGTATTGTCAGAAAACCACATAATTTCTTTTATCTTACAACAATAAACTGGCCAACAATTAACTTCCCTACAGTTGATAACTCAGGAATGCTTCACATAACTGACATATAAAATGTGCAAAGAAAATTCCAAAAAAATCAATCATGCAAGAATCCTTTATCATTACAACAGATGACTATGTTTATAGATTCTTTCGCCAGCATTGGTTTTGGTTTTCCCAGTTTTCTGGCTAACCTGTCTGCTGACCTGCATTCACTGGAGATAAAACTTTATAATGAAATGGGTTGTGCAGCGCAGTATCCACACGCTCATCTGCTTGTACCAGAAATCATAGAGGTACCATTTCTAGCATTAATCCTGAAAGTGCAGCACTGTATGGTTTGGAGTATGTGGAGGCAATTAATCATGGGACATAAATCCCTTACTTTGCAACCATGGAAATGAACTCCTTACAGAAATCAATATCAATTACCTGCATGCAATTGTTTTTCGTTTCTCAAGCTGGCAGTC
The DNA here is from genome assembly GCA_028751875.1 of Rapana venosa. Taxonomy (NCBI): domain Eukaryota; kingdom Metazoa; phylum Mollusca; class Gastropoda; order Neogastropoda; family Muricidae; genus Rapana; species Rapana venosa. Next base: position 64,332,947 of record CM054147.1, read on the forward strand.
TGAGAAACTGTCCTTGGTTTGTATTTGTGATCAATAATCCATTTACTGTTATACCTTTTCAAATTCTAAAATAGACAGACACTGTAGCCAAGTGGTTAAGACTGTGGGGCCATGAAGTCATGGGTTTGAATCCCTGTGATGTCTGGAGAATTAAGGGTGGGGAGTTTTACGATCTCCCAGGTCAACTTCAAGTGCAGACCTGCCAGTACCTTAATCCCCTTTGTGTATATAATACACATGCAGAAGATCAAATAATTATATCTATTATTTAAAGATCCTGTAATTCATGACAGCATTTGGTGGGTTATGGAAACACAAACATACCCAGCATACATCCCCAAAGTCGGCATGCGGTTACCTTCATGGAGGCAAAAACAGTCGCATATGCAAAATCACACAATTGCTGAACCTTATAGTTCTAGCCAAGGAACCAACAAAAAGAACATTTAAAATGTCGGTTTTCCTTCAACTTACATACCAATTCATATTCATAAAGCTTCCACAAGTTCCCTAAAACTTAGTACACAATGTTAATGATCATGAGACCTTTCTTGACTCACTTGTAGGTGTAACACTGTCAGGCTACTTTTGTTTGACTAAACAAGCATACTAACAAGACAAGCACAGAAACAAACATACCAAAACCAAGCTAAAAACTTAAATAAGCAAAGGGTTTGTTTGGGGTTTTTTTTGTTTGGTTCCCCCCCTCCCCACCCCAATGGCTAGAGCTCTGAGGTTAACCAACAGTGAAATTTTGTGTATGCGACCATTTTTTCCCACCATGAAGGTAGCCGCATTCTGACTTCAGGGATGTATGCTGGGTATGTTCATGTTTCTGTAACCCAATGAAAGCTTACATGAATTACGGGATGGTTAACGCAACATATCTGATCTGTGTGTGTGTGTGTGTGTGTGTGTGTGTGTGTGTGTGTGTGTGTGTGTGTGTGTGTGTGTGTCTCTGTGTGTCTCTGTGTGTGTGTGTGTCTCTGTGTGTGTGTGTGTGTGTGTGTGTGTGTGTGTGTGTGTGTGTGTGTGTGTGTGTGTGTGTGTGTGTGTGTGTGTGTGTGTGTGTGTGTGTGTGTGTGTGTGTCAAAGTCAAACTTTTATTTCCAGATGGTACATTGTGTGTGTGTGTGTGTGTGTGTGTGTGTGTGTGTGTGTGTGTGTGTGTGTGTGTGTGTGTGTGTGTGTGTGTGTGTGTGTGTGTGTGTGTGTATGTATGTGTGTGTGTTTGACTTTGACTTTGACACAGAGGAAATTAAGGCACTGGCTGGTCTGCACTTGAAGTTGACCAGGGAGATCATTAAAAAATAAAAATTCGCACCCTTGACACACCAGACGCCACCGAGATTCAATCCACTCAACTTCATAGACCCATAAGACTGAAATAAAACAGTATTAACCACTTGGCAATAGTGTCCGTCATAAGCAAAACCGATTCCTTCAAAAAAACCTTGGGGGTACGGGATGGGGGAGAGGGGGCAAGGAGGGGATAGGGGGAGAAGGCTAGGGTACAGGGGCGAGGTGGGGGGGAGAGGGGGGGCGAGGAGGGAGGAGAGGAGGGGAGAGGGGAGGCGAGGAGGGGGGAGAGGGGACACAAACATGAATCTAACAGTGGCAGAAGTTACACCTTGCATTTCCAGGGAGGCGGGTCACTCACCTTGAGGTCCAGGTGAACGATGTTGTTCTGGTGCAGGTGCTTCACGCCTTCCAGTATCTGTTTGATGAACTCGGAGGCCTCCTCCTCACTGAGCGCCTCCTTGTCCGAAATGTACTCAAACAGCTCACCCCCGGACACCCTGGAACAAACATCAGACAGAGAGGGAGGGACTTAAGAATGGAGCGTTTTAAGCAAGGTGGGTTTTATAGACACTGGGGCAGGAGGGTAGTGTGTGTGTGTGTGTGTGTGTGTGTACAAGGGGGGGGGGGGGGGGGATGGGGTGTTGTATTTTTGTGTGTGTTGTGTGGTTTTTGGTGGATTTGTTTGTTGTTTGGTGGTTGTTTTTTTGGGGGGGTTGTTGGGGTTTTTTTGTTTTTTTTTGGGGTGGTGGGGGTGGTGTGAGTGTTTGTGTGTGTGTGTGTTGGTGAAAGTGTGTGTGTGTGCTGGTGAAAGTGTGTGTGTGTGTGAGTGTGTGTGTGTGTGTGTGTGGTGGGGGGGGGGGGGGGGGGGGGGGGGGGGGGGGGGGGGGGGGGGTGGGGGGGGGTGGGGGGGGGGTGGGCGGGGGTGCTGATGGGCATGTGTGTGTGGTGTAATGACGGTGTAATCTTCACATTAATGTGAGAATAAATTGATGATGATGAGGAGGACAGTGTGTGTACACGTGTCTAAGACAGACAGACAGAGTGAGAGAGAGAGAGAGTGTGTGTGTGTGCGTGTGTGAGACAGACAGAGACAGACAGACACGAGACAGAAACAGAGACAGACAAAAAGAAAGACAGAAGGACAGACAGCATGCACACAAATAATATGTAATAATGAATAACTGAATTGCACATGAATAATTTGTAATAAACTAATAATGAATAACTAAATTGTACATGAATAATGTATAATAATAGTTTGCAAACTGAAAGTCAAGTGATATGTCTATTATGAATGTGCATATAATATGAGCTTGATAACAGCCCTGGATGAAGTGGGAATTAAGGCAGTCACAAAACTACTAAACAATATATATGACACAGGAGAGATTCCGACAGATATGAAGAAGTCCATCTACATTGCGATCCCTAAGAAACTGGGTACAGCTGAATGTGACCAACATCGTACAATCAGCCTGATGAGTCACCTCACCAAAGTTCTTTTACAAATACTCATGAAGAGAATGAGAAATAAAATACTCCCAGAAATATCAGAAACGCAATTTGGATTCATGGCAGACAAAGGCACCAGAAATGCAATCTTCGCATTGAAAACTCTCATGGAAAGATCCATCGAGGTCCAGAAAGACCTGTACCTCTGCTTCATTGACTACTCAAAAGCGTTTGACAAAGTACGACACTCTGACTTGTTTGATATTCTGGCAGGGCTATACATCGACGGGAAAGATCTTCGAGTCCTCAGAAACATATATTGGGAACAGGAGGCAGCCATTTGAGTCGACAATGACATCAGTCAATATAGACCAATCTGCAGGGGTGTGAGGCAGGGCTGCGTGTTCTCGCCTGATTTATTTAATGTATATAGTGAAATAATTCTACGAAATATTGAGAATCATGAGGGAATTAGTGTAGGTGGCCACAACATCAACAACCTGAGATATGCAGATGACACAGTCCTTATCGCCGACTCTGAAGAAAAACTGCAAAAGATTTTAACAACAGTAACAGACGAAAGCGAAAAGAAAGGATTACAGCTCAATGCAAAGAAGACAGAATGCATGGTGATCTCGAAAAAAGCTGTTCTACCACAATGCAACATAGCCTGTAAAGGAGAGAGAATCAGACAAGTAAACACCTTTAAATACCTTGGTTGTACTATCACCCCGGGCGGCAAGTGTGACACAGAAATCAAGAAGAGAATCGGTCAATCTAAGGCAACTTCTAACAACATGAAATGCATTTTTACCAACAGTAAGATAAGCCTCAAGACAAAGATCCATGTTTTGAGAGCCTACGTATGGTCCATTCTTCTGTACGGATGTGAGTGCTGGACCCTAGCCAAGGACACAGAACAGCGACTAGAAGCAGTGGAAATGTGGTTCATCCGGAGAATCATGAAAATCTCATGGACAAAAAGAAAAACTATTGCAGAAGTAATGGAAATGGCTGGGTACAAGAGATCCCTTCTCAACACCATCAGAGAAAGACAGCTCAAATTTTTCGGCCATAAAATCAGGGCTGACGGACTAGAGAAACTGTTATGGAGTGGCAAAATCTGTGGAAACAAGAGCAGAGGAAGACAACGCACAAAATTCAGACAGCTTAAACAAATTCGCAACGAATAAAGATGGCACCAACAATGAGCTCATGAGAGGGACCGAGAACAGAGAAGAATGGAGAGCCATGATCGTCGATGTCTGCAGGACCAGACCGGACACTTGAAGAAGAAGAATATGAGCTTGTATTGTAATATGCATACTGTATGTGTATTAGTGTGTGTATGTGTGGGTTAGTTAGTTCTTCAGTTTAACGTCCTTCCACTAAATAGTGATATCAGACGTGTGTGTGTGTGTGTGTTGAGGGGGGGGGGGGGGGGGGGGTGCATATGTATGTACATGTGTGTGTGTATGGGAGTGTGTGTGCGTGTACGTGAGTTTGTGTGTGTGTGACAGAGAGAGAGAGAGAGAGAGGAGAGAGAGAGAGAGAGAGAAAATGTGTGTGAAATTGTATTCGTTGTGAGCATCAGTGCATGCATTTGTGAGTGCGTATGTCTATGTGTATGAGTGTGAGTGTGTGTGTGTGATTGTGTATGTGTGGGTGTGCATGTG
>CM054147.1:64339876-64422376 GCA_028751875.1 Rapana venosa
TCTGAGTTAACACAGTCTAACTGTGCGTGCTGTGTATTTCCACACCTCAGGTACAGATTTCTGTACTCTCTGACCTCTTTCTGCCCAATGTACATGTATCACCTTCAGAATTTTTAGAACAAAGGCTTGTCCCCTTTGGCAATAAATATCCTCTCGCTCTTTTCATCTGTGCCTCTCTCACTTTCGTGTACTATGCACATGTATGTATGCCAAGCATTTTCTGCCTGGGTACAAAGTTTAGAAACAGACAGTCGAGTCGAGTCCCAAGGACTCCTTGACTGGAGGTTCAAGTTTTAAAAAAAAAAGAAAAAAAGAAATTACCCCCTAAATGGAAAGAGGGACCCAAAATTAAAATAAGCACAGAACAGCTCTGCAAAACTTGAAACTGCAATGTACTGTCATGATGATCAGAATTTGTCCCGTATACACTGTCACAAAGACTTTAAAAAATTGTCCATGAAATCTAGTTTGCGTAAGCATACATTAGCGTCTCATTTATAAATTTATGAATAAAGCTTTCAGCCTACACAGTTCTCCTGTCACGAGCACAAGCAATGATAACTTATATTGGGGCTAAATTCAATTTGTCTGTGATGACATCAGATCAGCTTGATTTTGTCAGTGCCTGTTCATGGTTTTATGTGCAGCATTTTATGTATGGTGTGTGTGTCTACTCTGTGTGTGAGTGTGAAAGTCAAACTTCTTATTTTTAGATGGTACATTTTGTGTGTGTGTGTGTGTGTGTGTGTGCACGCATGTGTGTGGTGTGGTGTGTGTGTGGGTATACACACAAACACAACATACACACATGTACTTGTGTAAGCATATGCTTGTAAGTATGCATCATCAAGAATATGCTCTCACACATAAATATAGATGAGAAAGAGACAAAAATTTCCAACAACATCACACTGTAATATTCAAGATTTATTTCAAGCCATCAATTGATGAAATACCCTTTTGGAGGGGAATTTTTTTTTTTATGTAATTTTTTTTTTTACATGAACCTTTTAAACTGGGCCAATCAGCATATTCTGAGTTTTTAATTGTTCCATGCCATCCCTCACACACGAAAGAGTTTACATCCTTTTGAAAATCAATAGACAGCATCTGTAGAGCTTTTTCTCTCTTTTTTTTTTCTCTTTACATACTATGCTTTGCTTGTGTATCTTTTTTTTTAAACCATCTTTACTTTGTTATGTCCTGTACATGTATGTTTTGCCCTATCTGTAAAAAATATTTGGATGGAATTATGACGAGATACAAACAAAAGAACTGTAAAGGTGTACACTCCTACATATCGACGAAAGGTATACACAACCATGACAGCTGTCAGTCTGTCTGTCTGTCTGTCTGTCTCTCTCTCTATCTTTCTTAATGTTTATATTTACAATATTTACAACTTGCATGTAGCCTTGTTTCAGACAATGAAAGAAACCTTAAAACTCAAGCGTGTTTACTCTGGCAGGTTTTCCATTAGTTATTTAGATGTGTTCTGTGTGAGTGGGTTGGTGTGTGCATGCCCGAGTGCGCAAGTGTATGTGTGTGTGCATGTCTCTGTGTGTCCATGTCTGTGCCTCTGCGTATGCCAGTGTGCATGAGTGTGTTGCCCCATGCATAAGTAAATGATTCTACATTCTGGACGAAAATATGTGAGCACAGAGCAATAAGTTTGCACTGCTGAGTCTTTGTGCAACAGAAGAATACTTGTATTATCACTGTTAAGCAAGCTGCAAGCAAATAATACCTTTACTTTACTTCAGATCACTCCCTCACCAATCCCCCCCCCCCCCCCAACACACACACACACACACACACACACACACACACACACACACACACACACACACACACACACACCAGTAAGACTAGAAATGTAAAATTCCCCCCAAAAAACAAAGTATTTTGGATTTTTCACATTCATGGCACCATATATGTTTTGGCATTTTACCAATGTAAAAATATTATGAAAACACTGACTGATGATGTTTCTTATCAATTTTGTTTAGTTTCCTCGCCTTCCACATTTATCTAAAGTATTTGCTGCAATCTAACAGGACACAGTTATCTTGATAAATCTGGGTACCCCGGGTTAACCTTTCCAAAAAAGATAACTATTCTCTGAATACTTATCGCCAGTTGTCTTACTGAAATATTACACTTGCCTGTAAAACGGATGAGAGAAACCAGCTGAGCAGTTTCTTTACTTCTAGTTCTAGATCATTTGCTGATTTGGTGTGCATGTTTCAAAAGCATATATGTTCTTTTTTTTAGATACAACACCAGAATCAATCTGTGGAACACTTCCAGAGTAATATATATATATATTATATATATATATGCATAAGCCTGGTATGCTGAGCTGTTGTTAAAGCCCTAAGCAACTCCAGTCTTGACTTTCATTCATTTCATTTATCAAAAAGCAAACAAGGGACTTCAGTCTTTCACGGTTCACATTCATAAAGCATCATACCTTGATAGTGTCATTTAAAAGACAGCCAACAAAAATGTACATAAGACTGTTTTATTTTATCATCATGATCATTATATTTTGTGGTCCTCATAAAACATCAGATGATTATGTCCTTATTATACGCAAGCACATGAAAAACAGAGCACTTCATTAAAAGATAAGATTTCTATTTTATAAAAATGATAATATAGCCAGGTTTAAAACAAAAGAAAAAAACAAAGGGGTTTTTAGCAAATAAAATGTGTGGCCCCTCCTGTGGGTATGCCAGGGACATGTCAGTGTAAATAGCATCCCCACCTTCTGGAAATACTGTGCTAGGTATTCCTTCTTTTCCAGTTTGCTTCTGCCTTTTCTCTTCTTCCTGCCACCTCCTTCTTGTCTACTTTCTTCCTTCTTCGTCCATTCTCCTGCCTTTTTTTCCAGAAAGACTTAAAAAGATAGCAATTCTCTCACATACTCAAGATGGATACGCAGGGCCTGACTCGTCAGGCACTGGCTCATATGACAAACAACAATAGTTGCTGTCTGAGCAAGAAAATGTGAAGGAAAAAAAGACAAAACTTTTTTTTTAATTAAACATACTTTAGAAAGTTGACAACTGAATACACAGACAAGCAAAACAGATAATAAAGATGCCAGTTACAGACGTAGAGAACGAAAGATGAATAGACAGTCACAAAGAAACAGAGACACAGAGAGTATTTGAGACAGCATCAAAAACAGAACCAAAAGAGATAGGGGATGGACAGAGGCAGAAACAGGAAGGCAGAAACATAGAAAAGGCTGAGAAACAGAGACAGACAGGAGGACAGAGAAAAAGAGATAGCGGGGAGGATAGAGAGAAAGAGACAGACAGGGAGGACAGAGAGAAAGAGACAGACGAGGGAGGATAGAGAGAAAGAGACAGACAGGGAGGATAGAGAGAAAGAGACAGACGGGAGGATAGAGAGGAGACAGACAGACAGACAGGGAGGATAGAGAGAAAAAGAGACAGACAGGGAGAATAGAGAGAAGAGACAGACGGGGAGGATAGAGAGAAAGAGACAGACAGGGAGGATAGAGAGAAAGAGACAGGGAGAATGAGAGAAAGAGACAGACGGGGAGAATAGAGAGAACGAGACAGACAGGGAGGATAGAGAGAAAGAGACAGACAGGGAGGATAGAGAGAGAGACAGACAGACAGGGAGGATAGAGAGAAAGAGACAGACGGGGAGAATAGAAGAAAGAGACAGACAGGGAGGATAGAGAGAAAGGGGACAGGGAGGATTGAAATAGACAGACAGGGTTGAAAAAAGAGAAAGAGACAGAAAAGGGAGGACGGAGAGAAAGAGACAGGGAGGGTTGAAAGAGGACAGACAGGGGGATAAAGAGAAAGAGACAGACAAGGAGGACAGAGAGAAAGAGACAGGGAGGATTGAAAGAGACAGACAGGGAGAATAGAGAGAAAGAGACAGACGGGGAGGATAGAGAGAAAGAGACAGACAGGGGGATAGAGAGAAAGAGACAGACAGGGAGGATAGAGAGAGAAAGAGACAGACAGGGAGGATAGAGAGAAAAAGAGACAGAGACAGAGGTGCAAAAGGCAGAGCTATAATACAAGGAGATTATCCTGTCAGGCTGTTGTCAAGCCTATCTATCATCAGGGGCAAAGCCCCCCTTCAGAAAGACAAGAGCACTATCTGCCTGCCACTTACCAGCTGGCTGGGAACCCAACCAGCATGCTCTTTCATTCTTTCTTTGTTTTTGAGACTGCCACTACACCTGAGAAAGTTCAGAGCTGAGACCTTCTGAGAGGCTTCCATGAGACTAAGTACAAGGGTCTGTTTTTCTATTTTTTTAAAGATCACTGTTGTGTGAATGTGGTGTGCCACTGTGGGGGAAACAAAACACAATGATGAGTACTACTACTAGTATGAGAGCATACAAAACAGTTGGAGGTGATGAGAATGATAGAGAAAGGTATAGACAGACAAGACTCATAAACTGAGAAACAGACATACTGACTGGCAGAAAAATATTGACAGACAGTCATGGAGTCAGAATTGTCTATGAGATATGTGAAAATAGCAGGAAAAGAGGGGGAGGGGATCACGAAAAGATTAGTAATAATGATATTTGGATTTGTTTTTTATACAGCTCTGAATCTTGTAGAGCATACAAATCAAACCAAAACACACACACACACACAAAACCAACAAAAAACCCAAACACACACACACAGAGGAAAGTAGCAAAAGTACATGTCACTGACCTAGAACGAAAAAGTTGGGCAAGAGCAAAAAAGATGAGTGCCTTTTACAATTACAGACAAACTAAACTGTAACAGATAGGAAGGGGCTAATGGGTTTTTAACCAGTAAAATGTAAAAGATGTATATGATACAAAATCATCCCCTGAAGTTAGAATGCAGCAACCTTAATGGTGTATACATATATGTATACACAAAATCTCACCATTTGGTGAACCTCAGAGCTCTAGCCAAGGAGAGTTTGTTTTTTTTAAAACCAAACAAAACAAACAAAAACAAAAACATCTTTAAGACAAAATTATGTGTCATATACAGAATGCAAAAGAAAGGATGCAAAAAGGGCTGTCTTTTACACAGATAAAAATGTCTAACACAGGAAAGGGGTGAAGTGTTTTGTACAGAGAGAACAACACAAAACAAAGGGGGGCAAAATGGCTGTCTTTTACAAGTGAATGGGGTGAAGCGAGTGTCTTGCACAGAAGAGAATGCAAAAGAAAATTGTACACGTGAAAGGGGTGAAGTAAGCATCTTGTACAGAGAGAACAATGCAAAAGAGAAGGGGCAGGGGGGAAATGGCTGTCTTTTACACAAGAAAAGGGGTGAAGTAAGTGTCTTGTACAGAGAGAACAATGCAAAAGAGAAGGGGGAGGGGGGAAATAGCTGTCTTTTACACAAGAAAAGGGGTGAAGTAAGTGTCTTGTACAGAGAGAACAATGCAAAAGAGAAGGGGCAGGGGGGAAATAGCTGTCTTTTACACAATCATGAAAGGGGTGAAATAAGTGTCTTGTACAGAGAGAACAATGCAAAAGAGAAGGGGGGAGGGGGAAATAGCTGTCTTTTACACAAGAAAAGGGGTGAAGTAAGTGTCTTGTACAGAGAGAACAATGCAAAAGAGAAGGGGGAGGGGGGAAATAGCTGTCTTTTACACAAGAAAAGGGGTGAAGTAAGTGTCTTGTACAGAGAGAACAATGCAAAAGAGAAGGGGGAGAGGGGAAATAGCTGTCTTTTACACAATCATGAAAGGGGTGAAATAAGTGTCTTGTACAGAGAGAACAATGCAAAAGAGAAGGGGGAGCGGGGGGGGATAGCTGTCTTTTACACAAGAAAGGGGTGAAGTAAGTGTCCTGTACAGAAAAGAACAACACAAAAGAAAGAGGGTGAAAAAAATGACCGTCTTTTACACAGGAAAGGGGTGAAGTGAGTGTCTTGTACAGACAGAACAATGCAAAAGAAATAGCTCAGCAAAAATAACTGTCCTTTGGCTTTACACAGAAAAAATGTCAAAGGTGGAAAAAAAAAGGGTACTACGTGACTGGTGTCTCATGTAAAAGATGGGAATGGACCAATAATGGGTGTCATTTACAGCACCCACAAAAAATGCCAAAGACTGGGGGGAAAAAACAATGGCGGGTGACTGAGACACACTATGAAAAGATGGGATTGGGTCTAGTGGCAGATCCTGACTGAGGAGCAAAAGGTTGCAGGTTTGATCCCACCTAAAGCTACACTTTTCCCCCGTCCTCTTCACCATGTGTAGCAGTCAGGGTGCTAGTCTTTCAGTTGATACATTACATTTAGCTCGTGTAAGAGAACCCACAGCAACAAGAGAATTGTTCTTGGCACAAATCTTTTAGACCAAAAAAATCCACTCTTAACCTGTGTGTGTGTGTGTGTGTGTGTGTGTGTGTGTGTGTGTGTGTGTGGTGTGTGTGGTGTGTGTGTGTGTGTGTATGTGTGTGTGTGTGTGTGGTGTACATTCAAATTTGTTAGAATATTGTTAATCATTGTTGGTTGTTTGTGTGGGAGCGGATTGAATGGAAGCACTCTGATTTGTAATTGCAAGATATAGCGCTCTATAAATTCCATATATTATTATTATTATTATTATATGCACTGGAGGGAAATTTGTTTAATGAAATGAATGAACAGCACTGCGCTGGAGAAAAGCCTGAATTTAAATATGCCAGGACTTTCAGTGGAACACAATACAAAATACTACAACACACAATTACATAATACAAATATAATGAAAAGATGGGCACAGGAAGGGTATTTGTTTAAAACATGTTTAAAAAAGCACACTTAAAAAAGAAAAAGATGCCCAAATCTGGTATTTGGACATAGAAAAATGCTACAGAGCTAGGTTGGCATTATGAAACGGCAAATTAACACACACACACACACACACGCACACACACGCGCACACACACACGCACGCACGCACGCACACGCACGCACACACACACACACACGCACACACACACGCGTGCACACACACACACATACAGATCCTAAAGAATATGGAAACATAGGGGAGAGGAGTGTTCTTTCCCTTGAGAATTGGCCAGATGATGTGTTGTGCTGCACTGTGATACAGATAAAAGTAAAAACCTTCCATCCCTTTCTTTTTCTCTTCTCCTACCTTCAGAGAGAATGAGAGAGAGATAAAGAGAGAGCCAGCAGACAGATAGACAGAGACAGACAGACAGAGATAGAGAAGAGGGTCGGAGAGAGGGTGTGTGTGTGTGTGCATGTGTGCATGCATGCATGTATGTGTGTGCATGCTAATGCATGGGTGCAATTGTGTGTGTGTGTGTGTGTGTGTGCATGCATGTGTGTATGTGTGTGGGTGTGTGAGTGAGTGTGTGGGTGTGCATGCAAGTGTGTGTATGCATGTGTGTGTGTGCGCACATCCATGTCGGTGTGAATGCATACACCTACAGGTCTACATACATGTATACACTACAGAGTGTTCAACACACATGCTTCCCTGTCTGGCAGTAGGAGGAATGAAGAGTTAGGGGTTTACTGCTGAACTGTCCTGAACCCCTGACTGCCTGCAGCTTGGGAATGCACTTGATGGGTATTTCAGAGGCTTACTCTTTCACCATCTGTTTGTTTTCCCTCCCTTCCTCCCTCCCCCTCCTCATTCCCCCCCCCCCCCCCCCCCCCCCCCCCCCCCCCCCCCCCCCCCCCCCCCCCCCCCCCCCCCACCCCCCCCCCCCTCACCCATCTCTCTCTCTCACACACACACACATACACACACTCCCCCCCCCCCCCCTCTCTCTCTCTCTCTCACACTCCCCCCTTTCTTTCTCTCTCCCTTCCCCTCTCTCTCCCTCCCCCCTCTCCACCCCCCAACAATGTGTGTGTGTATGTGTGTGTGTGTGTGTGTGTGTGTGTGTGTGTGTGTGTGTGTGTGTGTGTGTGTGTGTGTGTGTGTGGTGTCTTCAAAGTTAACATCTTTCTGCTTTAAGTGATATCAGATGACCCAAAAGTAGGAGAATTAGGAGGGACAGAGATGAAGAGTGAGTGAGTGAGTGAATGTGTGTGTGGGTGAGTGGGTGACTGAATGAGTGAGTGAGAGTGTGTGTGTTCGCACGCATGCATTCATGTGTGTGTGTGCATGCATGCATGTGTGTATGTGAGTGTGCTTGCGTACATGTGTGTGTGTGAAAGTACAATGTATCCACCTGCAGACATATGCTAATGCATTTGCATGCATGTATGCATGTGTGCTAGCACGTGTAACTGAGCATATCTGACTGTCTGTGTCTGACTGTACATTCAACTAACAGAAAGAGAGACAGACTGAAGAGAGATACACAGGGAGTAAAAGCAGAAACTCTACTCAGAGCAAAACTTTTTAAACGACATGCAGAAGACTACAGTCATAAAAGAGGCAACACAGAATGTTCATATTTCCATAACCCACCAAATGCTGACTTGAATCACAATTTTTAAAGTGCACAATCTTCTGCATGTGTATATTCTATATATAGACATGAAGGCAATTAAGGCACTGGCAGGTCTGCACTTGAAATTGACCTGGGAGATGGTAAAAATACCCACCCTTAATTCAACAGATGCCGCCAAGATTTGAACCCATGACTTCATAGACCCATGGGAATGATGTTGAATGGTCTTAACCACTCAGCTATAGTGTCCATGTGATTGCAGTGCAACACTGAACAATGTTGAAGAATAGGATGAAGAAAAAGAGCAATGTTTCTGATGACAAACTACTTCAAACACAAAGGGCTTTTGGGCTGTCTACCAAATGATATATTCATCTTCCTTTTGAGCTCAACCACATCAATACCAACTGGACTATTATAAAATGGTCAGATTGATTTTCCAATCTGTGGCCACAGCTACTGACCACTGGAGCAGCTTGGAAGGTATAAGTAATGATTAATTACCAGTTTAATTTGCTCACTGGCCCTACATCCAGTGATTATTAGCCAGACTTCATTCAAGTATATACAATCATGTATCTGAAAAAAGAATCATTTCCATTACTTGAAAAAGTATTGATTATGTAATTTACAGTGTATAAAGAGTGAATCAAATATCGATTTTAGATATAAGAATGTCCTTTGCTTTAATTAAGCAAAAGCACAGGATACTACAGTCCTAAAATCACATTTTAAAAAATACTCTAGAGAAACAGACCCTTCAGATCAGAAACTGCCTTTACACCAGCAAAGCCTGATAATTTTTCCACTGAATTTTTTAACTCATTCAAGGCTTTCTTGTTTACAATCCTGAACTCATCAGTCAAGTCATCACACATCTTCTAGAACAAACAAAAATAAACAATGATAACAAAAGGAGTCAGTATTTAAATCCAATTCTCTGAAATGGTTAACACAGAGAAAATGGGAAACTATGACTGGGACATGAAAAGCTCAGAAGGACCATGGGTAGGGTGAGGAAGGGGTAAGAAAATAAAGGGGGGGATGAAGTAGTACAAGGGGGGGATGAGGTAGTACAACAGACAAAAAAGCATCCACAAAGTCAGCTAGGAAGTGGTATGACTTCTCACTAACCTTGCTGCAGGGTTCAACTCCCCTGACAATACCAACACACACACAGAGCCTTCAAAGCAATAATGAGACAGCCTTCAAAGCAATAATGAGATGCTTTGTCATGCCCCAGACCTTCAATGAGCCATGGTCATGCTTCAGCTCTTTTTCTGTGACCTGGGAACGGGAAAGGTGCCATTGTTGCTCCCAGCATGTCAGTGAATAGGGACGAAGCCAAACCTCAAGGAAAGCACCTGTAGGCACATTATTTGAGACTGGGGGACTGGACAGCCGGGTGGTTAGAGCACTGCGCATTGCGGATATGATCTGCTGATCCAGGTTCGAATCCTGTTCATGGAGATATTTTCCCATAGAGTTAACATCAGTACCGACCCCACTCCCCCCAAAAGTCCTTCGGATGAGACTATAAACCGAGGTCCCATGTGTGAACACAGGAAGAACATCTTGCGCTCACATTAAAACCTGTTCCACTCTTTGTAAGAGTAGGCCATTGTGTGCCGGTGTGAATGGATGACAAAATTTACAAAGCCGCATACACACGGGAACTAGATGTAAAAAAAAAAATTAAAGCACAAGAGTGCTTATTCCAATTTCCTTGAAATAAAAGTGTTTTTTTTTTTTTATTTTTTTTTTTAAAAAAAGACTGGTAATTTAAGTACAGACTGGATTCACCTTTCCCACCACACAGGCTGAGCAAAGCATAATCCATAGAAAGAAAAAGCAGTTCAAATAAAAATTGTTTGCCTGGGAACCTGACAGGTTATTGTTGTTAGTGTAGGGCCTGGCTGAATCATTGCCTGGCTGAACCTGGCGTGGGTGTTTCCAGGGGTAACCAGGGATGCTAATAATGGAGATTAGAAGGGAAGGAGAACGCAAAAGAGAGGCAAGAAGTAGGAAGGATAAGGAATGAAGGGGAAAAGGTTGTCATGTTCTCAGGACTTTGAAAACAAAACACACAAACTTTCATTTTATTGTTGTTCTGACTTGTAACCGCTTTAATTTTAATCAATATCTTTTCAACAGAGGTCCAGTTTTTACAATTGTGTTCAGCCCTCCTCATAGAAGGGGAAGACTTCAGATTACTATTACATACTGCAGACTTTTTGTTAAAACTATAAATTGTTAATGGTTGCTGGAGTGAGAATAGGTCGAAAGCAAGTGTTTTGAATTGTTTTTGCAAGATATAGCACTATAGATATGAATAAATTCCTTCTTTATTATTATCATTATCATCATCATTATCATTATTACTTTCAGACAAGACTCTGTTGTAAGGGCTCTCTTTTGTGAAGTGTGGTTGCCTTTAAACAACAAATCACCATCTTATTAGAACTCAACACTCCCCCCCCCCCCCCCCCCATCCCCACCACCCCAAAAAAACAACCCCCAAAAAACCCCTGTATTTAAAACAATACTTCTTTGCCATCATCAATCAATAAATCATACAAACTAGTTTTGTCTCCACAAGACTTTGAATTGCATCACAAGTTCCTTGTCACTTAACCAAGTCCAAAAGCTTTGGGAAGTAAGCAACAATATGTCAACCACTACAAGTGATTATTCTTCACTTAACCTCAGCTGTATTCCCGAGGTAAAAATGCAGCTACCTAAAAGGTTGCACACGCAAAAATGTTACCATTGGTGAACCTCAGAGTCCTAGGCAAGGAAGCCAAGGAGTGAAGGAAAAAACCCACCAACAACAAAACTGTCAGTCATGTATATATAGACAGTCACTGAACTCCACACCCGATACTAAACAATGAAACTACACCACCACAAGTTAACTCCACACAGCTCATGAATTCACCAATGAATTACGCTAGTAAAACAGTAGTATTGTAGTGAATAAGAGTTTTACTGCTCATTCAGAGTAATCAATGTTATGGCCAAGTTACCAATATATACCAGCACTTCTTTCTGTCTGTCTTTTCTCAACAACAAAAAGATTATAAAAAGTCTAATTCTGGCAAGTTGCTTTCCCTCTTTTGAATAGTTAACGACAGTATACATGCATACATGTGTGTGTGTGTGCGCGCACGTGTGTGTGTATGTGTATGTGTGTGCATATAACAAAGAGAAAATAAGAGAAAGAGATAGAAAAACAGAGAGAGACACACACACACAGACACAGACAGACACAGACAGACAGACATATAAACTGAAACAGAAATTAAAGAGAAAGACAGAGATACAGAGACAGACAGACAGACAGAGAGAGAGAGAGACACAGAGAGAGAGAGAGGTGAGATAAAAAAGAACTTTTTTTCTGAACTTGTAAACAATACCATCATATCAGTGATCACAGAAGTGCTCGCCAGCTCTGGCATCCCTCCTCTGTGTGTGTGTGTGTTTGTGTGTGAGTGCAGTGTGTGTCTGTGCCTGTGTATGGGCCTGTGAGTGAGTGTGTGCGTAAGTGTGTGTGTGTGTGTTGTGTGTGCATGGGTCTGTGAGTGAGTGAATGAGTACATGTGTGTGTGTGTGTTCCCTTCTCCTTCCTTTCCCTATACTGCTTCTCATCTCACCCCCCACCCCCACCCCCATCCCACCCCACCCCAAAAGCATGAGGAGAATAGCACCTGCCACAAAAAGTTTTGTTCCTGGTAAAAACCTCAAAACAGTCGTCTCCCTTCTAAGGAGGGTGAGTCACGGGCATAAACTGTGTGCACACACACACATAAACATGCACACATACACACAGACTAGACAAAGAGAGATAAAACACACACACGTGCGCACAAACACACACACACACATACACCTGCACGCACACACACACGCACTCACATTTAATGAACCAAAGGAAAATTAGCAATACTGAGTCTGAGCACGAAAACAAAGTTAACAGAACTGGAGAGTTGTGAGAGGGGGAAAAAAAAGGAGAAACAAATCCTCCTGAGAAGAGGGGTTATGCAGTAGTTGTACTTGTTCTATTTGCTGTTCCAGTTGCATGTTTGTCTGTCTGTCAGTCTGTCTAAACCTCTCTCTCTCAAGGCTGAGGCGGGGGGGAAGAGTGTGAAATTGTAATGGGTCCAGTGGCCTTCTACAATAACATTTTTCACTCAATTTCAGAGTTCAGAGTGTTCTCCTCCTCCACACCCCCCCCCCCCCCCCCCCAACCTCCCTCTCTCTCTCTCTCACACTCCTCTCTTTCTCTCTCATCCCTTCCTCTCTCTCTCTGTGTCTGTCTCTGTCTAGCTGGCTGTCTCTCTCTCTCCCTCTCTCAGCAAACACTTTGAATAAATGAAGAATGTTCATCCTAATGTGTTTACAATTTCTACGCCTGTTTTCTGCATGCCGGGCTTTGGTTTTCATTTTCCTCCGAAAGCCCTGTTTGGCACTGCATGTGCCTTACAGTCAAAAGTTTGTGAGGGCTAGCACAAGTATGCATAAAATTATCATTTTGCCACTGCCGAATCCCCTGTAAAAGGTGGGAAAAACATCTATAATCCGAAAAACTTGTACTTCTGCCTGCTTTCCCTGCCTTCCCTGCCTGGGCTTGCCTCCTTCACTGTCTCTGTCTGTCTGTCTGTCTGTCTGTCCGTCTGTCCGTCTGTCCATCCGTCTGTCTGTCCATGTGTGTGTGTGTCTCTCTCTCTCCCCCTCCCTCCCTCAGAGGCCCTCCCTCCCTCTGAGAGAGAGAGAGAGAGAATGTGTGTGTGTGTGTGTGTTTTGATTGCAATGGGTTTGTTTAGTTTACATTTGTGTTTATTACATGTTTTGGTTTTGCTATGTGCTTATTTGTAAATTTCTCTTATCATCTGTCTGCATGTATATATACCAGCATCCATTCCTACACTTGCTCATGAACCGACACAACAAAAGAACAAAGACCACAGCACAGCTCAGACAAAAAAAGAAACCGGGAAAACAAAACAAAACGCAAAAACTCCAGAACACGCAGAGCCCTGGATGTAGTAAGTGAACCCAGGTGCCAAAAAGCCACAAAGAAAGGGAGGGCAAGGAGGGGGTTGGGGGTTGAGAAAGAGAGAGAGGTTCCACGTAATTTTCCTGTTTGCATTATTCACTTAGCTGACAGGCACAGCTGACGAAACAGAAGTGGTCTTGCATGAACGGGCCAGATTTGCCGCACATATATATATACCACAGAGTGACTGGGAATGAGTGAATGGCTGAGAGATATCAGAGTGTGAACTATGCTGCAGTCAGAGAGACTGTGCAGTGTGAACTACGGCAATCTAGTTCAGTCAGCCCCCACTTAAAGCAAAACAGGAAATTAACTCTCAAAGCCTGTAGTGGAGACTCTTCTGTTGCCCAGCTGTGCACACAGCTGCGCTCTGTCCCAGTAGTCCAGACAGAACAGTTACAGGTCTGTATTGATTGTAGCCAGGCATTTAATCGTCACTTAGCTGGTGAAGGAAGCGACACATGTTGGGGCCTGGGTTTATGGCAGATCAGGTTAATGATAAAAGAATAAGATGCTCCCTGTGTGTGTATTGGATACAAATATTGCATTGTTGCTCGTGTAAAGTTGATCTGTCGGTTTCATTAAAGTGGGGGCTGGCATGTGTGTCCATGCACACCCACACATAGATCTATGCTTGTGTGTGTGTGCACATGCACGCACCACCCTGCCACCTACCTATGCACAGACATACAGACAGACCTACACACACACACATGCACGCACACACCCACACACACACACACACACACACAGAGGCACAAACATCGACAATACTCTCCATTTTTCAATATTGATCGCCCAGGACAGAACTGCTGACAAAGCAAACCTACCTCCTTTTTTGCTGTTGGTTTTTTTTTAATAAAAAGGAGTTGGGGAAAAGAGAGGAGGGGGAGAGATGATATCAGTAAAAGAAAAAACAAAACAGCTGCAAGCCGCCTACATACAGGTCTATCAGATTTGGAGACCGAAAAACGAGTTGCATTACTTTCATTATTGCAGCAAACACTAAGTATAACACAGTAGAACTCCACATATATTCATTCTCACGTTCTTTGCTGATGTACTCTCTTCCTAGGACGCTTTCTACCCTCTTTATGACTGCAGGCATGAAAATTATGACAATCTACCCTTCACCTTGCAGTTCTTTCTTTCTTACCACTCCCACCTCTGTCTCTTCTCTGGATTTTTTGTGTGCTTCCTTCTATTCTATCAGTTAAACCTGGTTTGGTTTTTGTTGGTGTGTAGAACTTATACTGTTATAGTGAATGTGGGTGGATGGGAGAGTGGCTAGGGTATATGTAATGTTCACTCTGTGTGTAGTGTGTGTAGAGAGAGAGAGAGAGAGAGAGAGAGAGAGAGAGAGAGAGAGAGAGAGAGAGAGAGAGAGAGAGAGAGAGAGAGTAAAACTGAGTGTGTGTGCATGTGTGTGTGAAATCACGTCAACTTACTCCAATCAACCTAATAAGGGCAAACACAACACTGACCAGCTCCTAACTGATAAGAATCATAATCTCAAAAGACAAAAAAGCTATGATTCATATTAGTTTTTAAAATATTCCAAGATAACTTCAAATTTAAAAAATATGTCTGTCTGTCTGTCTATCTGTCTCTCTCTCTGTCTGTCTGTCTCAGTGTCTGTCTGTCTGTCTCTCTCTCACATAATTTTTAGACTCTGTTTACTCCTGGCATCAAGTCATCCTGAGGTTGTGCACAGCTTCACTTTATATTTGTGTAAAGCTTTCAGAACAAGAGACATTGTTATCCTAAGTCATATTTTTGTAGCTGACTTTTTGTTATACAGTAACACTTTGTCGTTACTATTGCTTTTACCCCCACCAAAATACTAAGCAGTATGGCAACCCCCTTCATGTATGGGCCAATGGCCTTTTTGTGAATAAATCCTTCAAGTTCGAGTTCGAGTTCTAGTTCTATGACACACACACATGCACACCACACACACACACACCCACACCAATGAAGGCAATACAATCCAGCAGAGACCACTAACTAGAAAATACATTTACATAGAAGTGTGTGTGTGTGTGTGTGTGTGTGTGTGTGTGTGCATGTGTGTGCGCGTGCATTCTCACTCTGTATACACAAAACTGTCAAAAGTGCAAGCAAGTATGTGTAGGAGTGGATGCATACACTTAAAACATTTACATGTATAAAAGTAACATGTGTGCACAGTCCCTCTTAATTACTGTCAAGGCTACAAAGAAAACCATGACATGACATTAACAAAACAAAAACAAAAAATAGGCGAGTCTTTTCTGTGTCAATGCAAGCAAATTAGAATCACCTGTGCTCTTGACAGCAAAGCACAGCAGCTTGAGAGTGCTCAGTATATCAATTCATCATCATCATCATCATAACACACTGTACTGGTGCACACTGTAGCAAAAAGGACTGCATCTATTGACAAAGATATGAAGACAGACAAAAGACTGATGGTCTCAACTTTGTTTACCCAGACTCGCTAGCTTTATTACTAGCTATCGCAATCGTCAATGCTTGACTGTGCACAATGCTCACTCTCTCCGAAACTTTCAAACTTCTATGTCACGCTGATTTGACTTTACTTCCCCACTATTTCAATTCTGAATTTTGTCTGGCCTCCTCTGTTAGCCTTTATAGCTTCAGTGAAAGAGCCCTTCTGACTTTATGCTCTTTTATATAAAATATATATATTTTTTCCGTGCCTCTGCTAGAGCTCTGAAGTTCACCAATTTATGCGTATGCAAACCCTCCCCCTCCCCCCCCCCCCCCCCCCCCCCCCCCCACCATTTAGTCATTTTAGGTAGTCACATTCCAACTTCGGGGATGCCCTTTAAATAATATAGATAGGGGGCAGGATAGCTTAGTGGTTAAGAGCTTAGAGCTCGGAATCTTAAAGCCTGGCCCGGTTTCAAACAACCACTGAGACACCCATCTGAGGAGTTTTTACCTTGGAATTGAAATCAGCGTTGACTTAGCTTGCACACATGTTAAAAACCTGACCCACCTTCCAAAGAGTAGGCCATTTTGTGCTGGTAGGAACAGATGACTTTTTAAAAAATAAAAAAAACTCTGGTGTGGTGTTTAAACATCATCCCAGAAGTCGGTATGCGGTCACCTTAAGGGTAAACAGTCACATGGGTAAAATCTCATCATTAGTGAACTTCAAAGCTCTAGATCTAGCTGAGGAACAATAGAAAAAAAATATATATATATACTATAGATACATGTGTGTGTGTGAGTGAGTGTGTGTGTTTTATTTATTTATTCTTTTATATCGAGAATAATGAAATAAGCACTCGTGTGCTTTTTTACATCCAGTCCCCATGTGTATGCAGTTTTGTAAATATTGTCATCTGTTCCCACCAACACATCATGGCCTACTCTTTCATAAAGCAAAACACGATTTACCGTGTGCGCAAGATATTCTGCATGTGTTTGCACATGGGGCCTCAGTTTATAGTCTCATCTGAAGGACTTTTGGGGAAAGTGGAGTCTGCACTGATGTTAACTCCATGTGTCACTTTTTGTGTGTGTGAGAGAGAGACAGCGAGAGAGTGCATACATGCATGAGTGCATGTATGTATGCGTGCATGTGTGCGTACATGTGTGCATGTGTGTGTGCATGCATGCATGCTTATGCATGTGTGCATGTGTGCCTGGTGCCCTGACACGTACACTACTGTTGAGAAACCGTACACCCTGTTAATAGAGCCTTTTCCCCTGTTTTGGATCACACAAGATCAATCTCATTCCATATGCAGCAGACTTAGAGCCATGGCTAGTCATGTGGAGAAGTTAACATTGCTGTCGTCACCTGTCCCCCGTTACACACATACCAACTGTGCCCCTGTGAAAACACCTCCCCTGTGTTCTTCATTAGACATTCCCCTTCAGGCATTAAGTGAATTAGGGGGAAATCCAGTTACCTTTCTTGACCTACTGACTCTGCGGGGTAGTGGTAGCACTGCTTGAACAAGGGATGGAAAGTGAAAGGGGATCAAACAGGTTAACACAACAGGCACAGGCAGTTGATTAAACATCAATTTTTCTGTGATAAACAACAGGCAGATGATGAATTTGTTACTTTTATTGATTTGTTTGTAAGGCTAGTTTTGGGGGTTTTCCCCTCAACTAGAGCTATGAGGTTCACCAATGGTACCATGGCAAGATTTTGCATATTATATAAGCGACCACATTTTTCCCACCATTAGTCATCTAGAGGCATTAATGAATTGTTTGATACTGGCTGAACTGATTAGATGCTGTCTTTGTGAAACACAGCAGATACTGTCACAGTTATCAATGATCACGAAGGAATAAGAACAAAACACGAGAATTTTCTAGAAACCTTACCAAGTATTATGACATGATAATGGTCATTATTGTAACAGACTCAGCATAAAACTCCCCCCCCCCCCCCCCCACCCCCCCACCCCCACTCCCACCTGATATGGAAGGAGTGAGAAGATGTTTCACCTCCAAGATCTCTCTCAATCACCACAAGGTGTAATTCACTTTTCATAGATTGTGCAAGGTCTCCGATATACTTCAAAGTTCAGCTTGTGCTATATAAAAAAGTACTATGTTGTGTGTGCGCATACCAACTCAGAGGGTGAATGAACTGAGAGGAAATTGCATGATAGCAAAACTGTATAGAGGAGGGTGAAATTTTGGTTCTGAACTCCTTATCTGTCAGAGAGAGAGAGAGAGAGAGAGAGGAGAGAGAGAGAGAGTGTGTGTGTGTGTGTTGTGTTGGTGTGTGTGTGTGTGTGTGTGTGTGTTGTTGTGTGTTGTGCTGTGTATGTACAGTGTGTGGTGTGGTGTGGTGGTGTGGTGTGGTGTGGTGTGGTGTGGTGTGTGTGTGTATGTGTGTCTGTGTCTGTATGTGAGCAATTGTACACAAGCGCATGTCTGTGTGTGTCTGTGAGTGCTCATGCAGGACTTGTATATCATAATTATAATCCCAAACACCACAACAAAAAGTGACATACTACAGCACAATAAGTTACAGGCCTGGCCTGATGCATGCAAGCATGCATGTATGTATACATACATTCCTTCACATCTGCCTCTTTCTGTCAGTGTCACATAGTGTGCCTTTTCAATGTGAGTAACACTCCACTGGAAATGAAATGGCTCCACTGTTAGTGTTACTGTCAGGACTTATTATCTGAAGGAACTGATTTGAGTCGAATTCTAAAGTTCTGCACCGTCCATTCGGCATTTGTGGGAACTTTTCTGCTGAAGTTATTCGAGTGGAAACCATATCTGCATTAAGCTGCTGTTTAATCCTCTTACAAATTTGGTAAACAAGTGTGTGCTGACAATCATTGTAAACTAGAATCAATTTTTTTCCCCTGAAACTGGCCATCTCATGGTGATGAAGTTTAATCAATGTAACAGAAATTAGATCTTAAAAAAGAACAAAGCTTAAAGCACACTGCTATTTATATTAATATATTTTAAAACTGTAACTTTTGAGTACACAAAAATATTGATAGTATATAAAAACTACATGTCTTTTTTGTGAAAATCCATTGTATACTTAATGGAAAATGTATACTTACTCACATTGACTTGCTCACAAAGAGCAACACTTAACATTACACATACTTGATCAATGTGCTTACATAATCACAAGTTTACATGCAAACACACTCTTAACACACACACACACACACACAACACACACACACACACACACACACAACACACACACGTGTACACAAACACAATTATCACATACAAATGGAGAGACAACAATCCTGTGATGACACATCACTCATAACTGTCACATGTGTTCACAGAAGATAGTCTGGGTAGAGACTGGAGTTTACAGTCATTTACTAAGTTGCCAGTCCTCTCCCTTCACAAGTTAGCAGAAAACTGTTTATCCAACTGATTTTACAGGCAGCTATTCTGTATAATTAAAGGATCAAATCATCATAACAGGGATGAGATGGAAACAAACTATCTCCCCCCCCCCACCCTTGTCCAACTCTCTCTCTCCCCCCCCCCCCCCCCCCCCCTCTTCCCCTACCCTCATCTCCTATGGTGTAATCAATCCTGTTTGCCAACATAATATTTGACATGAAATAAGTTGAGCAAAATACATGACATGTTACACAAGCTTTCAGACATACTGGAGAACTGGGACTGTGGGAACAAGTCTCTTCTGCAGGGCTGATTCTATAAATGGCAATTTTTATGGGGGGTTTCCCATTTCTCAGCTAGAGCTCTGAGTGTTCACCAATGGTGAGATTTTGCATTACGCACCGTTTGCACATTATTAAGGCAGCCGCATTCCGACTTTGGGGGATGATGTCTAAAGACGACACCACTGACGACTGTGCATGCAGGTTTGGTGCTTTTTTTTAATGGCATCATCCATTCCTACTTTTTCTAAAGGTGGAACTAGTTTCAATGTGTACCATGCAACTTTGCAAGATATTCTGCCTGTGCTTGCACACTGGACAGAGGTTAAAATTTTGAACAATAGCCGCTTCCCTCTTCTTGTTTCACTCTGAGATCTGCTCAGTCTTTGAACACCAATACGTCCATCAATCTATTGATTATCTGCCTATTCTTATACAAAGACTGAAATTTCACAACAACAAAACAAACTAATTTCTAAATGAGTGGTTATCAGAATCTGCCAATGCAAACACCATGATTCTGTAGTACTTAATTAACTAGTAAGTCAGCCAGGCTATCCCACTGGAGAGACGCTGTCTGATATACAAGGCCTGCATTAGACCTGTTCTCCTGTATGGTTCGGAGACGTGGGTTTTCACAAAAACCGTCAAACGTTTGTTGAAGAGCTGTGAAAACCGAATGCTACGCTACATGACAAAGATCAAATGGGAAGACAGGATCACGAATAAAGAACTATGGAGAATGTGCAAAGTTGATGATCTGAAGTCTGTAGCTAGTAGCAATAGACTGCACCGGTTTGGGCACGTTCAACGGAAAGCAGACCACCACATCATAAAAAGAGCAATGAACTTCATAGTGGATGGAAAGAGACCAAAGGGAAGACCTAGCAAAACCTGGGCTGCCTGTATTGCAGATGATCTTAGAGAAAGGGGCATAAATAAGGAGGAAGCTCAAAACAGTGAGAGATGGAGAAGGCTCATCAGTGTCAAACCTCCCGTGGGAGAAACATGACAAAAAAGGAAGAAGAAGAAGTCAGCCAGGCTATGCCAAGGCTAGCAGCTGACTCATTGCTATCCTCATGGATGACCTCAAACGGGGTACCTTCAAAATTGTTAAAAATTACTTTGTTCAGAAACACTGGGTGCAAGGGACTCAACAGGATTCTAATCCAGATTCTTTTTTTCTCTACTCTATGATTCTGTCTGGCAGAAGGAACTCTGTGATGGAGATGACGGCTACTAAGTATTACCATAACACTCTACTGGAAACTGGGTTGTTGTTTTTTATATACAGATTCTTTCTTCCCTATGAATCTTTTTCTTTTATTGCCTTGAAGTCAATCAGTATTCAATATATGCACTTGTCCACCATCTTTCTGTTATAGCGTCCTGTATCATACAGGAAACCCAGATAAAAAGAAATGCACAGACCAAATTTTTCAATGATAACAGAATAAAAGAAAAAAATCTCTATAACAGAGCCAACCGGAACAAATAAAAGGATAACTGTCATCAAAGCAAATAACAAACAAGCTGCTCCAATCATCAAACAACAATGTTAATCATCAGACTATAGACAAAGGGTGATACTTCTCTAGATAATGAACAGTACAGGACAGCATCAAAGACTAGATAGGTGAGAGATGATATCAGTATGAATTATGGTATGGTGAGAAGAACTGAAGCCAGTTCTGACCTCTCCAAAAGCATTCCATTCGCACTAGGATCAGTACAATTAATGGCAAAGCATATGATTGCTTTTTTATTTCCCTAGAACTACAAAGTATCAACTGACAAATAAGTCACTCTCCAAGTTAATTACGCTGTTTGAAGTCAGACACTGACCCCACTGTGGAAAACTCTGACGGTCCTTTGAATTAAGCATTTCATTACACACAGGCCAGGCAGGCACGTGTTTAAAAAATTGATGCTTTGGAACATCTGTTTCACAGGTGAAGACAAACTGATATGGGTATTCTTTACTGTGGAAGTGTTGAATGGAGAAAGAAACTGTTTTAGTTTTCACACACACACACACACACACACACACACACACTCTCTCTCTCTCTCTCTTTCCCCCCAGACTAGATGAATTTCTGTTTGATCAGGAGGGCACCTTAAATTAATTTTTAAAATTAATCCATCATTTTGGTACAGGATTGCATAAAACTTTCATAAAATTGTAAGGAAAGGCTTCCTTGCCTCTCTGCCTGCTTGCTCATCTGTCTGTCTGTCTCTCTCTCACCTACCCATACACACACACACACGGTAACTAAAGAATGATCAACACAGTGACACATACACACACTGAGTGATGTATGTATGCATAGAAGCGCATATGCACACACAATACACACACTCCCAACACATAATGCTAAATTACACTTGTAAAGACTCACATCCACACACACTCACATTCACACACACAACACACACACACACACACACACACACACACACACACACACACACATAGTGTGAACGTGTATACACAGAGGTCAGTGAGTTCAGGAATGAGGATGATTTCCAACCTTCACGCACACACATACACACACACATACACACACATGCACACACACACACACACACACACAAGGTCACTCACAGTTCAAGAACGAGGATGACTTCCATCTTGGTGTCATATACTTCATGGAGGCTGATGATGTTGGGATGATTGATACAGCGCAAAATGTTGATTTCCTTTACGATGTCTTCCATCTTTGCACCTTTCCTCCCTCCCCCTCGACGCTTGCGAATAAATTTGGCAGCAAAAGCTGCCCCTGTTTTGCGGTGTGTGCATTTTCGCACCACAGCAAAGTGCCCACTGTGGTCAGAAAAAAAATGTTTGTCAAAACTCTTTTGAGCATGTGCAACAATGTCAATTATATTTATAATTTATAAGAGCATACATTCTATAAACACATACTTGATACAATGGCAAATAATATGGTCCACAAGCACTAAACAGGATTTGTTTTTTCATAATCTATGAAAGTAATACATGTATGCATAAACTGATAAAGCTAAACATGATTGATCAAACCCAAAATCAAAATAGTTTTTTTTTACAAAAGTTACACAAACAGTATTAATTGATTCATTACCACAAAAAAATTGATTCAATACCATAAGCAGTATAATAATCACCCACCTACTAATACTTTTTAAAAATTTCTACATATATATATAATATAACACACACACAATTCTACAGTGAATACAACAAAGTAATTCTACAGTGAACACAACAAAGTACTATCATTGTGATCTTATGTGTGAGATTTTAATTTTATCCATGGGGTACCATCACCGGCATCAGTTTCAAATACTGAAATATACAAGTATTTTATCATTCAATGTCAATCAAGTACACTTAGTATAAGACTTAGGAAATAGCTATATATATATATATAATTATCACCACTAAAACTTTTTAAATTCCTATGTAAAACCATATGTAGCTTAGTTCTAAAATGAACAGAACAAAGTAATATAACTGTGAACTGATAGGCTATTATCAGTATACTGAAAAATAAAAGTATTTTATATCATTCAATGTCAAACAAGAACACTTCTAAAGGCATTAGCTTTTGGTTTCGAAAATGATTTATTTGAAAAATCCTTAGCTGTACCCTGGGAACCATAAATACCTTGAGAGATTTCCAGACACAACCTATGACTTCAGTCTAATGAGTCTATCTTCTCTGCTTGCTATAAACTGAAAACTTTAGGTCAGGCCCATTCATCTGACGAGTTCCTTCATCAATGTGTACATTGTGAAGTTGTCTTCACCTCTTTCCCTTACCCTCCAAAATAAACACCACACACACACACACACACACACACCACACAGAGTATAATTCACATGTGTACACACACACACATGCATTCACAGAACATTGTGCTCGCAATCTGACAACCCGAGTTCGAATCCCATTCAAGGGGATATTTTCCCCTGGAGTTAACATCAGCACAGACTCCACTCTCCCCAAAAGTCCTTCAGATGAGGCTATAAACTGAGGTCCCGTAGGCGAATGCACGCAGAATATCTTGCACATACATTAAATCCTGTTCCACTTTTCATAAGAGTAGGCCATCGTGTGCCAGTGGGAACAGATGACAGAATTTACAAAACCGCATACACAAGGGGACTGGATGAAAATCACATAAGTGCTTATTCCATTATTCTCGACATTAAAGAATTTTTTTTTTTTTAAACATGCAAACACACACATACACAAAAGTTCGTGCACACGCATGAAAACTTGCAAGTTCCTTAAAGGATCACAATTATTTTGTTGAATGAATTTGACTCAGTAAAAAATATGTTTTTAAAAAGTCTGTCATAGTTTTTCTCCTGATGCCATGATGATGATGGCCATTATTAGTTTTGAATTTTGATTGAAGAAAGGTGGCACAGCGACACACATACACACACAGTCTCATACACACACACACACACACACACACACACCTGCCCAACAAATAAACCATGAGGTTCTGAGTTCAATTCCCAGCCTTGCCCTTTTTTCCCCAGTTTGATAGGAAAATCAAAGTGTATGTCAAGTCTTTCACTAGTTTCAGAGGAAACTCTAAACCAATTGGACATGTACACTTCTGAACTTGTGCACATCAAAAGAACCCACAATAGTTGAAAATTGGAGAGCATGGAGGTGGAGGTACCTACCGACTGTCCTAAAAAAATTTAGCAGTTCAAATCTGAACTGTATCCCCGAAGCTGGAATACAGCTACCTTAATAGGAAAAACAGTCACATACACACAAATATCACCACTGGTAAACCTCAGAGATGTAGCCGAACAACAACAACAACAACAACAACAAAAAGAAATATGGCTAAAGCTGCCAACATAATTTTTGTTTCTTTTTGGGCTTTTACTTTCTCTTTTTCTCCCTCTAAAATGTTGCTTTCACCACTGAATTAAAACATCTGTGCACCAAACTATAATTAGCACTAATACCACCTCAACTTATGCATTGGCAAGCCACGTAATCCTCGAAATAAAAAATAAACATTTAAATAAAAAATGCTTAAATTTACACACACACACATGTAATGTATGTACCATAAACACTAACACAGTAACACACACTCACAAACACACACACTGTAATTTATAGTGTAAACACATGGCACATACACAGATACTGAGATAGTAAGATACATGTACACCCAATCTATCTCTGTGTGTGCATCTCTCTTTCTCTCTCACTCTCACTCACTCACTCACTCTCTCTCTCTCTCTCTCTCTCTCTCTCTCTCTCTCTCTCTCTCTCTCTCTCTCTCTCTCTCTCTCTCTCTCTCTCTTTCCCTCCCTCTCTCTCTCACACACACACACACACATTGGTTTGGGAGGAACTACAACTCTAACCAGCAAATGATAAAGTTAACTTTATACAGATTTAAAAACAAAACAAATAAATAAATAATACTTAAGGTAATAACAATAGTTATGATGATAGGGCAAGGGGACAGTTTATTCTAGCATACTATAATATGTGTATCACTACAGGAATCAGTGTATACAAGTCTCTATCCTGTAGTACACCTGTAGCTAGGTCTGGCCAATGCTGACAGCTCCCTCTTTTAGCTGCCAAACCAGTTTCAGTGCCTTATTGTGTTGCTGACTGCCTGGTGAAACCTGATACTAGGACACAGGCAACACAATGGCTCAAAAAGTCGAGCTAGTAACTAAGTAAGGTTACCATTTTTGCCCCTGACCTTCCAGCCACATGAATCATGGCACAGAAATACAATAGTAATTACCTCTAGTTCTCAAGTTAAAAAGGGCATTTTAGTTTTTACTCTGACTTAAACACTTATCTGTAAACTTTGTCACTGCTTGTAGTTGTAACTTGTTTTAAAATAATTTATTGTAAATCAATCAGTAATGGCTGACACAAAAAATGATAGATTTACAACATTAAGGAGATTTCACATTTTATTATTATAGCAGCAATAATAGCAACTTCATCCTCTCTTCTTCAAGATTTTGTTCCTCTGCTAGAGCTCCAAGGTTTATCAATGATGAGTTTTTGCGAATGTGATTGTTTTTTCCCCAACTATTTACTATTTATAATGATTTAGGTAGCCACATTCTGACTTTTGGGAATAACATCATCCAAAACTCATGCACAACAAAGTGGACAAAACACAGGATTCCTGATGCTATTTGGTAAATCATAAGGTGAGACACAACACAGGATAAACTTTAAGTCTTGATAACAGAGCCAAGTGATTAAAAAACAAAAGTCTGGGCTGTTACCTCCATGGTTGAACAAAGTAGAAGAGATATATTGTATTTAAAAACAAGTATTTGCTTTAAAAAAAAAAAAAAAGAAGAAAAAGAAAAAAAACTCTTATGGTTAAACTTAATGCCAATTTCTTTGTTACTAAGTAGTGGGGTGTTTTTGTTAGGGCCACCGTAGGGGTGAGAGGAGCATATAATATTAAGCAACACTTTTATAAAGTAGAATGGGTCTTAAAATAGCCAATCTGAAAACAAAGTGTATAATTCACCTGAACACATAATAATATTGATCTGTGCTTACTCAGTTACTGCATATTTATAAACATGCATGTCAGTAACTTTAGAAAGCCTCACAGTCAAGAACTACAGGAGTGACAACACTAATGCAGCGTCACACCCTAACAAACCAGGCATTCAAGGATTTAAGGTCCCATAATTTCTGACTTTTTGCTCTAGTTATTAAACTCTATACATAGTTTACTGTAATTGCTACGACAGCTGTCACAAATAAATTTTAAATGTGAAATTAGTAACTCAGTTTGTAAACAACACTGTTACAAAAAATATGAAAATGCTGCTCTATGATACCAAATACAAAACACAAAAAAAGGAAAGTAATCAGGTTAGTAAATTAATCTGAAAAAACAAAATCAATGGTAATTTTTTTGGTAAGCAGCCTGTCAAATTTAAGTTTTAATCAAAATAACTTAAGAATAAGACCAAATACTATTTCTGCCTTATTTGCTCCCAAAAAAAGTTACCTAGACTTTACAGGTCTCTTGACATACTTTATTCCATGTGCATGTGTGTTGTACATGTGTGTGTGTGTGTGTGAATGTGTGTGTGTGTGTGTGTGTGTGTGTGTGTGTGTGTGTGTGAGTGAGTGCGTGCGTGCGTGAGCGCATGCGTGTGTATGTATTTGTGGTGTGGAGGGAGGGGAGGGGGTGAATATGTGAGCCTGTGTGTGTGTGACTGTGTGTGTGTTGTGTGAGAGAGAGAGCAAGTGTGTCACTGTGTGTGTCAGTGTGTGTGCGTATGTATGTGCATGCGTGTGTACACACGCGGGTGTGTGCATGCATGCATGTGTGCATGCATGTGTGCGCAGGTGTGTGGGTGTATTTGTCTGCCTCAGTGCCTCTTTCTGTCTGTCTCTGTTCATGGCAGGTTCTGTGTCCAGAGCAAGCAAACACACACTCACACACACACACTCAGTGACACACACACACAAACACACTCTCTCACACACACACACACACACACTCACACACACACACACACTCACACAAACACACACTCACACACACACATACAAACACTCTTTCACACACACACTCACACACACACACAGAGTTTATTTAAAGAATCTGCTACATTGTGCTTGTAGCTGGTAACAATGAGTTAATGTCCCCAGCACTGTGGATTTGTTTGTGTTTAAATTGGCAGAATTAATAATAGTATTCTCTTCACTTCAGTTTCTAAAGGTTACTATCTCAGTATATGTTTACATAATCACATGAGATGTCCCCTGCCAGTGCCACCCCACCCCTTCCCTCTTTTTAGTTTTACTTTTAGTGCTTAACTTTAAAGGATTCTGTCTTGGTCTTTTCAGGCAGGGGTATTGAACTACTCTAGTGTTTTATTCAAACTTTGCTAACAAGTAACATACAAACTGTATCAAAGATCTATTTGTTCGCACTATCCACACCATTAGAAATAACTTACCTATTTTTTCTGCAATAGATGAATAGGTGTGTGTGTGGTGGTTTTTTTCATTCTTTTATTTCGAGGATAAGGGAATAAGCACTCATGACTCATGTGCTTTTTTTCATCCAATCCCCGTGTGTATGTAGTTTTGTTAATCTGTCATGACAAATCCATTCCCACGGGCACACAATGGCCTACTCTTCTGAAAAGCGGAACAAGATTTAACGTGTGCACAAGATGTTCTGCATGCATTCGCATATGGGACCTCGATTTATAATTATAGTCTCATACAAAGGACTGTTGGCACTGATGTGTGTGTGTGCGCGCGCATGTGTGCGCGCGCATGTGTGCATGCATGCGTGTGTCGCAAAAGATGTTACGAATATGCTTGCACATTGGACTGCACTTTATAGCCTCATGCAAAGGACTTTATAGGGTATGGAGTCAGAATCGATGTTAACTCAGCAGGGAGTGTTTTCTATTCAACAGTGAGCTAAGCAGTGACTCAAACCCCCATCCTTAGGTTATCCCAAGTCATGAGTCCACTGAGCTGTTTACCCCCACAATAACATTGTCAATGGTGCTTCCTTCCACTCAGTTTCATAGAGCCTTTTAGAGGGCCATAATAAACAGTACCTACACAGGCAACAGTAATGACATTTTATCACTATTTTCAGTTAAATATTTTTATATATTGTACATATTGAGAAGCAAAGAAAAAACACACAGTGACAAACAAAACAAAATTATGCTTTTTAAAAAAGAAAAGTATTTTGCCTTTCAGTTTCACTATATTTCAGTTTCACTCACATTGTTAATTTATTTATTAGGATTTTGAAACTGATATAGTGATAGACAAAAAATATATACTTTTGCTCATCTTGATTCCTGTACACAAAAACCCATGAATTCATCACAAAAACAATCAGTAACTTGATGTCACCTGTGAAAAACTTAGGAACTGAAGAACCCACTTGCAGCAGACAGTGAGACACGTTAGGTTGTATGCATTTATGGGCTATAGAAAAATTTCACTACATTAAAAGACAATTAACTGGAGAAAAAATATGTAAAACCTACGTCTGTTATCTTTCTATTTACAAGTATGATGATGATTACTCACCTCCCAATATCTTCTCCAGTTTCATAGTTGTCTTCGAAAGGCTCTAGTTTGAAAACAGTGGTATCCATCATTACTCATTAATGTTAGGATCATTATGGATTTACACACCATTCCTTGTGAAAAACACTGAAAATGGAAACGTACATCACACTGTATTTAATGCATAGGCTCCGATCTAGACGTCTAGCTCCAGTTTGTCGAAAGTTCAGAAAAGAACACAGCCTCACAGCTCTAAAACACACAGTATAGAGACAAGCCGCGCAGTGTTTATCGTCTGGTCGTCAGCAGCGGAAGCCGACCAATGAGTGTACTGCCCCGGGACAATTCTAGTTGACTGAACACCGGAAAACTGCAAGCAGACAACAACGTCACCAACATGAACATCGATATCTGAGCGTTACTAATACCAATCGATGCAACAGTGTCCACCTGCGGATCACTTTCAACCCTTTGCCATTGCGTCAGTTGTGAAACAGAATGACGTTGCATATTATAGCATTGTACACTCGTCACAGTCAATGTTAAGTTACGTTAGTAAAGAGCTGCTGTGGCACACAGCACAGTGATGCTCTAAGCCTCAGGGGTGTTAGCCCTCACACATACATCCTACGCGCGCGCGCGCGCGTGTTTTATTCTATCGGTTGGGGTTTTTTCCCCGATGATAATGGAATACGCACGCATGTGCTTTTTCCCCCCATCCAATCCACGTGTGGAAGCCTTTTTAAAAAAAATAATAATTTGTGCGTGCGCACGCGCGCACCTGTGTGTGTGTGTGTGTGTGTAGGAATGTCCCTTCTTCGACCATTTGAGACAAGGATTTGGTTCCTCTGCATTTTCTTCAACACATGTAGGCCCCACAGTTATCATTTTTGTAAGATGGCGAAATGTAAATCTTGAAAAGTTCTTAGGCCTCTGTAAAAGTTTATGAGATTTTCCAGTATTTCTTGAAAAAAATCATTTATCTTTATTGGGGCTACCCTAATGGTGACATGGTTCGGCCACGTCACCCGCCACAACACTCTGCCCAAAACAGTACTGCAGGGAACACTCGAAGGTGGCAGAAGGAGGGGAAGACAGAACAAGTCATGGATGGACAACATCAGAGAATGGACCAGGATGAATGACTCGGCACTACTGCGCAGAGCCGAGGACCGAGATGGATGGAGGAGGCTTACCACGGCATCGTCTTTCATGTCTCCCCCACGACCGCCAAGGTCACGGGTCTGATGATGATGATGAATGGTGGGCAAAAATGGTTGCATACGCAAAAATCTAACCACTGGTGAATCTCGGTGCTCTAGGATTACATGAACTCATCGACATATTCAACGGCATTATTCTCCCAAACACACCCAAGTATGTATACACACAAACAGCTATGAAGACTTGAAACCGATGGAAACTGTCCTCAACAGTCTAAATCTACGATGATTTTATATGCTTTGAAGGATAATCTATTTTCGTTCATTCTAGTTACTTGATTTATCGAATATATACATTTATATACCTAGGTATATTCCTATTTTACCACATGAAAATCGTTTGGTATTTGCTACTTAACACCAAGAGAACGTTTCGTCAAAAATAGATAAGCCTATTCAACTTCGGTTGCAAGACCACTTAAGTTTACACAGACCCCAAAATCCTACCCTATTTTTTAACATTATCATATTAGGTTGAATAAGTAAATCAAGAAGTTTCCAAATGTTTTAAGACGTTGTGGTAATTTAACTACTGGTTTTTTGGGCTCTCTTGACCAGCCCAGTGCTGCTTTTACGTTGTTGGTTCAAAGCCTCAGCACTAAGTCATTAAAGCACAGCATAATAATGATTATGGTTTTGTTAGTTCTTCTTCTTCTTCTTCTCCTTCTTCTTCTTCTTCTTCTTATTATTATCATTATTATTATTATCATTATTATTATCATCATGTCGGCTTAAACGCAAGGATATTTAAAGCTGTGTTTGGATGTAAAATAATTACCAAGAAAAGAATAAGTATATTACGACATACCACATTTCACGAACAGGTAATTGTTCATTTTCCTATTTTTAAAAAAATACAAAAAAATACAGACAACAACAACAACAACAACAACAACAACACCCCCCCCCTAAAAACAACAACAATAAAACCCAATAATATTGCTAAAGCTGTGGGTTTTTTAAACCCAAACAAACCAACCTGGAGTCCTGCTGCTGCTTCAGACAAGAGGAATGTGTCACCAGCAAGGAGAAGATAGAATAGTTCAATGAAATTTTGTTAAAATTTTGAATACCAGATGTGCCATTATCAATTACCGCTAAGGGTGTGATGCTAGCCTGAAAATGAATAGGAACAACAGAAGTGGACGACAAACATTTCCCTGTTTAAAACCTTGAGTACCATTTCAATAACTGTAATCACTAATTTAATATAGTGCCATACTAGCACTGGGCTCTCTCATGTACGTTTAATTGAATACACAGATGCATTGTTTTAAAACGCTAATATAATTGACCTTTCAGACCATTTTTCATCAAAATTTGCGACGAGAGAGAGAGAGAGAGAGAGAGAGAGAGAGGGAGAGAGAGAATTCATCCATCCAACGTTGTATTGCCGTTATGTTGTCTTTGGTAAAAAGGGTGGGTGAGAATGAAGATGTTAAAAAAGATGTGAATAAAAGAATTGTTGTTGTTGTTAAAGATTTCTGGGGCGGAGGAGGGGGGAGCAAGAGAATGTACCACCCAGGCCAAAACATACAAAAAGAAGATGAAAGGAAGAAGATGAACAAGGCAAGAACAAAGAGAGGAGAGAGGAATCATGGAATTCCTAGCACAGAGTTTCCAGAAGGTGGGGGGAAATTTTCTACTGACAGGGCCCCAGTCATCCTCAAGAAGGGAGTTTTTCATCTGATTTTTTAAAATAAAATGAGCTGCTCTGAAGTCAGAATGTGTTTGGCCGAGGCCAGTGGACAGACTTCCTGCAGAATCACAAGCCCAGAAGTCTAGGCACCATGTATCCCATTTTTGTTGTTGTTGTGATTACATTTAAGTCCCAGGGGAGGAGGAGAAGGGGGGAGGAGTAGGAGGAGGAAGAGTAGGAGGAGGAGGAAGAGGAGGAGGAGGATGGGCAAGGGGGGGGGGGGGGGGGGGGGGGAGGGGAGGGGAGGAAGGAGGAGCCAGAGCAGGAGGAACAGGAGGAACAAGAGAATGAGCAGGATGACGGGAGACACAAAATTACGAATAACGTAATGGAAAGGGGGGGGGGGGGGGGGGGAAAGGTAACAAAACAATTCTTCTAGAGTACTGAAAATATTATGTAGTTTAAAACAACCCCGTAGAAAACAATCAAACAGAACCACAGAAAAATAAACTAAAACTACACACACACACACACACACACACACACACACGCCACGCGCGCACACACACACACACCACACACACACACATGCCTGTGCACACACTGTGTTTGGGCTAGTGTCTGTCATGGGAGGAGTGTGTCAAAGTCGAAGTCAAAGTCAAACTTTTATTTTTAGATGGTACATTAAATAAGCATCTGAAAATAAGAGTTTGACTTTGATGACTTTGTGTGTGTGTGTGTGTGTGTGTGTGTAAGCGCGCAGCACCCGCCCACTACCTGTTTCCCATGTGCTGCGAGGGTGGGGCTTCAGGGGTCTTTGACTGCAGTCAAATTTTTATGCGATGTTAAACGTCATACTACTTCAGAAATTGTACTAAATTTTGGTTAAAAGATATATGAGTAGAAGGTGTGGCGATCGAAGCCCGATGAGTGTTCTCAATAAACGCTCCCTCTCCTATCTAGACTGTTTTTATTGTGTTACGCATCAGCTTCAGTTGGTCATAGTATAGAGATGAATGACTATACGAAATGTGTCAATTTCTTGATATTTTAACCGTTTCATATCAGACACAGATTTCACCTACTTTCGGTTTCCTCATTTCACTGCATTGAAAGGAGCCGTACGCATGCGCTTATTTATTTCATAATACGTGACTTGATAGTCTATCTTTTGAGTTGAGGCATTAAAACAATAACAACAACAACCTGTATATTCACTGGATGCTTATGTTCCATTTATATGTGCAGCTAAGAGAAAGACTCACAGGTCAAAGCAAAGCAAAGCGTATCAACGATAACAAACAAAACGAACTAACCAAACCTAACCGGTCAAAACGTAATGCTGTACAGAACGTAAAGTTCGAAGTCAGGAAGAAGATGGAAACTAGTTATACATTAGTTGAGTGTTTAGAGTAAGAATGGGACTACTGGCACTATTTTTGGCTGTGAAGTTTGGGCTTGAATCTTGCCAGCACCTTTGGATTGCACTTGTTTAAAAAACAAAAATCCCTTACAAAGTGATCAAGTGGTACAGAAAAAAGTGATCAAGCAGCCGCCTATGCACTTGTGCTCCTCGTGGACGCACTTCAGTTGATACACTTAACTGTGGTGATTCGGTTAATGTTATATTAATTACTAGTTATGTTAAATTAGTTATGTTTTACAAGTTATGGCATTTCAATAATGTGCTATTATTTGCCCTTTGAGTTAAAACAAAACCAAAAACAACTTCTTCCTTAGGACACACACACACACACACACACACACACATGCCATCTCTCTCCTCTCTCTATGTATGCACTTGAACTTGCACATGCTTATTCATACACATACTTCCCTCCTTTTTTTCCCTTTCTCATAATCCTTTTCCCTATCGTGTAATATTACTTAAAGTGGAAGGACGTTAAAGCAAAGAACAGCTCAACTGTTTACTGTGTGGCATCGTTGGTACACGAAGTTGACTAGCCCAATGGTGTTTATAGGTTGTTACTTTAAAATCACGGCACTAAGTTATTAAAAGCACAAGCATGATAATAATTATGGTTTTATCAATATTTTTTATCATCAGCTAAACATCAGATTACACACACACACACACACACACACCATGCGGGTGTAGGGACAAGCATGGACTGAAAGTGAGGTGTCACTTTTGACCCATTTTGACCCCGGGTTGAGAGTTGTTCCCCCGTGGCAAAATAAATGACCTCCCTTCGACCTGTTATTTCACTTTCATTTCTCGTCCACATCGAGCGCAAGCTACAATGTCAGCCACAAGGTATCGTAATTTCTTCAAACTTTGCGAAGCATGGCCTCTGGATCCCTCGAAACCGGGTCGGGATTTGGCAGTTGTGATCCGCCAGCGAGTGGCAGAAGCTTTTAAAATGGGTGAAAACTCCCAGATAAGCGATGTGGCCAAGTGTGACCGTGATTACGAAAGCCTGCATAGACTTTCAACAGACTATTACAAAACAAAATATCAAGAGAAAACAGCCACCAGAACTGTGGGAGCGACTGGACTGTCTGCTGACCAATGCCACGCAGTGATGGCTTCAGAAACACTGGAAGAACTGCAGCGAAGCGAACTTGGATTCTTCGCAAAACTGAAGCAGACATTCACTGCTGAAAGACCAAGCTAACCGCACAAGTCAGCAGTCATATACAAAGTGAAAGAAAATGAACTCGAAAGCAGCAGAGATATTCCATATTCAAAACTGATTCAGATCAATGATCAGCAAAGTGCGACATCAAAACTAAGACACTGATTATGAGTACTTGTTACACATATCATTGTTGTTGGGTGTTCCCCAGCTTAACACCCAGAGGGTAAAGCAGAATATGCAATGTGTTATTGATGTTCAAAAAGTAGAACAGCTTCAAAGAGTTTCATGACGAAAGTGAACAGTTTGCCGTCATATTACATAACATGTCAGATTTTTTGTTTGTTGAAGAAGGCTTGTGCTGTGAATGATTATTTTAATTTATGATGAGGCCAGAACAGAGTCAGTGCTACTGCTAGATGGTGAAAGATTTTGGGTACAGAAAACTTTTATGGACACACACACACACACACACACACACACACACACACACACACACACACACACACACACACACAACACATATATATGAATATCTGTTAGTGATTGTTATGTTTATGTAAGAAGTCAACAGATTTTGTTTAATATTGTGTATGA
This sequence comes from Rapana venosa, assembly GCA_028751875.1. Lineage (NCBI taxonomy): Eukaryota > Metazoa > Mollusca > Gastropoda > Neogastropoda > Muricidae > Rapana > Rapana venosa. Next base: position 64,374,643 of record CM054147.1, read on the forward strand.
GTTTTATGTAAGTCACACATTCAAAGGATGATTGTAACTTAGATAAGTTAAAAGAATGAAATATTGCCTGATTGAACTCGGTGTCCCTTTTGTTTTCTTCAGAGCACTAGTCACTGTTTGAGTAGGCCTACTCATGTACTAGAACACATTTTCTGCTATTTTGTTCATTAAAAAATTTTCAAAAAATAATGATAATATTTTTTAAATGTTGGTTGGATAGAGCTCTGAGGTTCACCAATGGTGAGAATATGCATATATCTATATGAATCATTTTTGCTCACCATGAAGGTATGTTATGTTAGTCCGTCGTTTTTGACTATGACCTCCAAAACAGCAGAGGAGGCAGCTGCTGTTTTGGAAATTGGGCAGAAATTTGATTATAGTGGAGATGCCTTGCCCACAGTACATACCCACTTTTGGCCAAGTGGGCATAAGGACAGTCAGCGTTGGAGATGTTCTCCAAAGGCCAACTAGCCCACAGGGCTGCAGCACATAAGGACTGTGCAAGTCAAGCCTCCTAGTCAGAGAGTCATAGTCGATCACTAAAGACTAAGCTGTAAAGTGGAATTCCATGAGTGGAAAAGCCACTGGTCATACAGCCTCTCACTTTGCTGTTGCCCCCAGCATCAATGGTTTAATCAAGAACTGTGATAAACCCCAGGCGCTGACGCAAACCATGAAGGTAGCTGCATTCCAATTTTGGGGATGTATGCTGGGTATGTTTGTGTTTCTTTAAGTATAACCCATCAAACACTGACATGAATTACAGGATTCATTAATGTGCATTATATTTGATCTTCTGCATTATAACACAGTCACAATTTACAATGAGTTGATGAAAAGTTTCTTGTTTGACATACATGTACATATGAGGTTTTTTTTCAATATTTCTTGTCATTGTTATTTATTTATTTATTTTACAGTATTTTACTTGTATTTAGTGTTCATTTTATTTCATTAGATCTTCTTTTCGTAATTGTGATTCTATGTAATACTTTATTTTATTTTGTATCAGATGTAAGCTATTTTACTAGCATTTTATCATTGAAGAATCTCAGGGTAAATCAATTTAGTGTTGAGAAAAAAATGGAGAGTAGTCTGTAACATAGGTTTGTTTTGTGGGTTGGGGTGAGGGGAACTGTGTGTGTGTGTGTTTGTGTGATTTTAAAAATTAAAATAATTTTATTCTTCTATTTGGAGGATAATGGATTAAGCACTCATGGGCTTGTGTGTGTGTGTGTGTGTGTGTGTGTGTGTGTGTGTGTGTGTGGTGCTTGAGAGAAAGTGAGATAGATAGATAGATAGATAGAGAGAGAGAGAGAGAGAGGAGAGAGAGAGAGAGAGAGAGAGAGAGAGAGAGAGAGAGAGAGAGAGAAATTGAATTTTAGCAACATGTTTGGGAAAGCACATGTGATGTATTATGTATAACTTAATTTCTGTTGGTGGTTGTTGTTGTTGGTTTTGTTGTTTTTTTAATTAAAAAAGATTAAAACAGAGGTTTACACTGTGCACCAGTTGCTGTCATTTAACAATTGACATTTTAATGCAAATTAAGTAATCCTATAAATAACAAACTTTTGGACCTTAGTGAATAAAAGTGTAAAATGTTTGTTTGGTTGTTTTTCTTCTTTCTTTTTGAACACTGGTGTGTGTGTGTATGTGTGTGTGTGTGGTTATTGAGGCGTAGGTCTGTGGTGTGAGTTAAATTTATTCATTCATTCTTTTATATCGATGATAATGGAATAAGCACTTGTGTGCTTTTTTACCGCCAGTCCCCATGTGCATGCAGTTTTGTAAATTTTGTGATCTTTTCCCCTGACACTCAATGGTTTACTGTTTCGAAAGGCAAAACAGGGTTTTTGGGGGGTGTATTTCTCAGCTAGAGCTCCAATGGTGAGATTTTGCGAATGCGACTGTTTTTACTTACCATTAAGGTAGCCGCATTCCAACTTCAGGGATAGAACAGGTTTTAACATGTGTGCAAGATGTTCTGCGTGCGTTTGCACAAGATACCTTAGTTTAGAGTCTTATCTAAAGGACTTTTATGAGTGCAGTCAGCACTGATGTAAACTTTGGGGAAAAAGTTCCATTGAAGAGGCATTTCAGTGGTGGCTTGAACCTGGGCTCCAACCTGAGCTGTCAGATCGCAATGCAATGCTCTAACCACCAGGCTATCCCATTCCTCAAGTGCTGTGTGTGTTGTGTGATGGTCTGCAATTCCCATATATTTTTTTTTAATTTAAAAGCAATGCACTTTCACATACAGCTGTATTTGCAGCCATACTCGGCATTCAGGGGTTGTCAGGCTCAGTTATAATTTCTCAGTTTCAAATTTTCCAAGACAGTATTATGGTGTGTCGATCAGCTGTTTTGGTGCTGTGGTTTGTGCTTTGCCTCATGGGCTGGAAAGTCAAGGGCTCAAGTCCCATAGTCACAGGGATTTTTCTGACTCTGATCAGCTCCTACCCAGAGTGTACTTGCTATGGGCTCATTGGGAAGACTGGAACCACACAATTAAGCTTTATCCACTCTACAGATGCAGTTTTGAGAGTGTTGCTCAAATCACCTAATACTGCAGGTGTGTGTATCTCTCAGGCCTGGTTGATGCTAGGATACATTATGAAAGGAAGCCTAGAGTAGGGATACAGCCTTGTCAAGTAGTCTCAAAGTACATTGAATTTGTTAGCAGCATCATTACATTGTCCTCATCATCATTGATCATAAAAGAAAATTGCCTCTGATTCGATGACCCCATTTGCTCTGGTCTCATGGTGACCTCGGTTTCAGTTTCCCATGCACTTCTGTGCCTGCGGTGAGTTTGTATGTCAAAGCCTTTGGGGCTGGAGGTTCAAGGGAAAGGTGATGGAGGGATGAAGTAGTTGTCACTATCCCAGATGTGCACATCACACAGTCTGGCTCTGCAACTAAGCTGTTATTGTTGTCAGAAGGGGCTTAGTAAGTGTTGTTCTGCATATGATAGCTCAGAACAGGCACTACTGAACACCACCAAAGTGACCAGAAGCAGTGCAGAGCCCCTCTGACTGGAGACCCTGCAGTGGTCTGACATTGTTGAGCTCTCTGTGGGCTTCTGACATTGATGATGCCACAAAACAAATCTGGAAATGGATGGGGTGGAGGGATAGGAATGAGTGGCATGAGAACAGCAGGACAGAAATGTCACAGAAGAGGAGGCAGCCCATAACAAACAAAACAACAACAAAAGTCATGGTGTGTGGGACATTCCATATACACTACACCAAATCTACCAAGAAATCCACATCACAGATTCTTGATTAACTGCACAACTTGTTACACCAGTGAAGCCTTGGAGGTATGCTGGGTATTTCTGTTTGTCCCAAACCCATTGCATACTGACACAGACATTTTGAGAATGCATTGTACATCATCCATATGCACACATGTATGAAGAAAGTATGGCACCAGCACATGTAACCTGTGTTTGTAAAAAAATCTACATCCTTAATCCACCAAATACTGAGATTGAGTCTGTTATCTTGGGGACCTTCAGAGGAATGACTTTCACCTGCTCAAAATATTCTGTGTGCCAAAGCCTGTGTGTGTGTGTGCGCGCGCGCGTGTGCGTGTGTGTGTACGTGCGCATTTATGTGTCCTACAAAAGATATGTTTTAAAAAGTGGACGAGTTTGAGCATTTGTGCGCTTAGTCTTGCCTTCGAATGAGTGGTAAGATACATGCCGATACACACTTTCACGACTACGACCCGGAAGCTACGTTCGTGACCTTCTGTAGACCGGATACATTGGTTCCAAGATGGCATCTCTGTGGTAAACATTTGAGAAGGAAGGGTGTTCTCTTTGGTTTCACACTACATCTGTGTGTTTCAACAGATATCTTGGAGGTTGACATAACGCAGTAAACCATGGCTGAACCACCTTTTACCATTCGAATACATAGTGAAAACAATCAAGACATGGATTGGATGGTTCGTCTGGAAGAAGTCACTTTTCGCAAAACACTTGTGAGTCAGTGATTCCGTGACTCATTGGGTCACTTTATTTTGCGCGCGCGCACGTGCTTTCATGCACACCCGCAAGCACACATGCGCACGGGCATAGGCAGACAGACAGACAGACAAACAGACAGACACACACACAGATTTGTCTTTATTTTCATACGACTCGACTCTTTTTTTTGCTTTCAGACTCAAGCATCTATTCTGCCTTTCTTTTGTCTTATGAGTTATTCACTCTTGCATGTGCACACACTGTTGAATCAGAGTCACTCAGACAGTGAGACACGCACATTCACACACACACTCACTCACACACATACACACAATCACTTATGCATGCATACATGCACGCATGCTCACATATGTAACCCCCTCCCCCCCCCCCCCCCCCCCCCCCCCCACACACACACACACACACACATATGCTGGCAGTGTCTGTGTCTCTTTTCCTCTTATCTCAGTGTCTTTTTTTTTTTTTTTATCATGCCCTCTTTCACAAAAGCAATTGGGTTTAAACTAAAGGGTTTAGTATAAAACACATTTTTGTAATCTGAAATAAGTTTCAGAATGAATCGAATGGGGAGGATTTGGGGGTGCTCAGGAAGGATAAACTATTTTTTGCTGTTTCACTAGAAAGTTTTGAAAGCTGTTTCAGTGTTAAAAAAAAGAAGCGCAAAGCAAATTATGTAAAAAACTAGCCTGTGCAGTTTGCCACCCTGCAAATGAGTGCAGTATAATGAATGCATATATTTCAATTCAGTACTGGGGTTTATTAGTTTTGCATATTGACAACGATGTGTCAATAGGGAATTGGGAATTCATGTTTGTAGTATTGAACAAAACAAATATGAAATCCTCAAAAACTAGTCAAATACTGAAATAGATAGGACAGGTGTAAATCATGAAAGAGCCCTAGTTTCAATATTTACATTGTGCTGTTTTGATTCTGCTTTACAAGCTGCTTTGTGGGATCTGAATGGTTCTAGTTGGGTGGTATCTTATTATCTCTCTCTATATCTTATTTTATTTTTTGTTACTGTTGAGTTGTATTGACTGTTTCAGTGTTTGCTTCTTTAGGTTTTTAAAATTTTTAATACCATCAGTGTAAATTGCACCCACATGTCACAAGAACTGTAAGTTGAATGGCATGACATTCCCACATTTCAGATTTCCTTCTCTTTCAGTCTTTTTTGTTCTCTCTCTTTGAAGTCTTCTCTGTCTCTATCTCTCTCTCCTCTCTGGGTCAGTAACACACACACACACACACGCACATGCACATGCACGCACACACGCACGCACACACCCCCACACACCCCCCAACACACAATTTTCAGGGTTTTTGTTTTCTTCATTATATATATATAATAATATAATATATATATATATATATATATATATATATATATATATATATATATATATATATATATATATAGGTTGTTCTCAGAAACATGTGTGCCATAGGTGTAACTCACTTGGAAGACCTGAAATGTTGTGTTTTGTTTGTGGATGATTGGGATGCTTGTTACATTTGGGTGGTGTTTGTATTGAAGAAATAAAATTTAAAAAGAAAAATGCACGGTTATATTATTTTCATTGTAAATTGAGCATTTATTATGAAAATATCACACAAACAAAATGGCGGATTTGTGACATGAAGGAACACACTGTAAAGTGAATGTTTTTAAGACCCTTTAACAAGTGTTTTTCTTAACAAAAACAGAATCTAACATCTCTTCAGATGTTTCTTTATCTTTGCAATAATAAAATTCTTAGCTGCAGGTTGAAGTTTATTATATATGGGCGCATATAATTTCCGTTACGGTTGCTACGCTTGGTTTCCACTTTCTGGTCTATTGTAATGTTTCAAGCACAAAATTGTTCAGCATTCTAGGGAATGCTTTCCTGCAAAAACTAATGGAGAAGACACTGTATGACACTAGGAACAATTGGTGCTGACGAACTGCGGTTCCTTTCCTCTTAAAAGACATCGCCGATCACAGACACAGCATGGTTTCCTCTTTTGATGGGAGCAACTGTACAACGTAAACGCTGTATGAACTCCGAGACAAAGGTCACTTGACTGAGATTCCAAGTTAGAGCACTTCTCCTTCACCGGAAACATCCATGGAATGCAGATTTTTCCCGCGTTTTCATTCTATGGGTGGGTTCTAGACTCCGGTTTCTTTGTCTTCCATCATCTGCGGAAACGTCTCAACTGTAACGTTTTCTGGGACTGCATCATTAAAAGTGGTTGTACTGGTTTGTTCAATCTGTTTGATATCGTTTCATTATGAAAAGTGTCTATTTTCATTATTAAGGCATGAATTTGATGAAATAATGTAAATCAATATTTAAGACAAGAAAATGTATTATTTTTAATGTAGTCACGGACTTCGTGTTTGCCTTGCAAACCAAATCCAGCTACACTTTCTTTATTTTATAAAGACAGGACACTTATAGGGGTAGAAAATGTCATCAGAAGACAAAACTTTGATTAAAGAAAGCAACTGTTCCTGTGTGGGGTGAAATTTTCAAGCGTGATCTTAATAAAAATAGATCTGGATGTGAAAAGTTTGTCAGTTGCATCAAGAGATGAAAGCACGATAGTTTCCGGAGCCGACCATTCAGGATTTTAGGAATTTTTATTATTTTCATGCATCACTAATGTTCTTCGTTTCTTCATTAATGTAATAACTAAATAACTGTGTGTGTTAAATACTGAATTTGATTTTCAAACTTTTAACAGTGTGAGACAGGTTACAAGACTGATGGGTGACCTATGGATCAATGCCAGTGATCAATACACTTTTTAAATTGATATACAGTATAAATAATATTTAAATGAGTACACTTGTTTTATCTTTGTAAATGGGATTGTTTTTTTTCCAGCCGTTTTATTCTTGACTCATATTTGCTATGTACATAGTAGATTTCTCAGTATTTTGTAGAGTTGGTTTCCACGTCTCAACTGTAACAGACTCCAAAATGAAAAAATGTATCACTATCACAGTATCAGTGGTTTGATTTGAAATCCTTTCTATTTTCTTAACTGTAATTGTTCTGGTGTCAGTTATGTTCATTTTGACTCATGTTTACCATGTCTATGGTTGGTTTCAAGTTGTTTTGTAGACTTAGATTCCACGTCACAACTGTAACGGACTCCATGTCACAACTGTAACGTTTTGTTTTCATTACGTAATCAAATGCAATAAGCAGTATATTGTTCTGAACAGCTACAGTGTGCCTCTTGTGAGCAAGGATAAGAAGTACTTCATGCCTGACTTGAGCTGTATATTTCAATAATTATGGAGACATGAGAATGTGAAGTTGCCGTGAGCATGGAGGACTAATGTGGATTCTGAAAACTGCAGAAAAAAGCACATTCATGATCATTTTGACAGTTTTTGTCATATGGGAACCTTTTCTTCCTTGGTTTACAAGTAATTTATACCAGGTTTTAGAAAGCATGCTGTTTTTAAAGACCTCAAAGCTCTTTTTTTGGATTCCATGTCACAACCGTAACACAGCAAAAAATTATGTTTTTAATCATCTATTACAACAAGATGAATTGACTGATCATCTTTTCCATTTCAGAAAATGATGTATATTGAAATGCTGTACTGTGTGACATAAAGACAAGTATATACAGTGAAATTAATTTTTGGGTCTCTATGTCACAGAAATAGCACATGTTTTTGAGAACAACCCATATATATATATATATATATATATATATATATCAACACACATAAGTATTCAGATCAGAAGAACAAGAAAAAACTTTCCCCAAATCCAGACCCTTACCTCCCCCCCCCCCCCCCCCCCCCCCCCCCCCCCCCTTTGTCTTATGCACTCTCCTCATATAGAAAAATTATAACATTTGGTGAACACAAACCGATGATGTGCGCTTTTAAGCGCTTTGATTTGTATGTGCAAGATACAGCGCTATATAAATTCCATTTATTATTATTATTATTATTATTGTTATTATTATTATTATTATTATTATTTATTATTATTATTATTATTATTATTATTATTATGATGTAGAATCAAAGACAATTCAGCATACCCAGCCTCACAGCTGATCAGATAATAGCAGACACCACAGAGAATAATTTCATATTGTAGAATCGGATGTATACTGCCTGCTGTATACTGGTCACTCAGAATCATGAAGAAGAAAAAGAGTGAACACTTGTGTTACAAAGAAAACACCAAAGTCTTCAGAGCTTATGGGATGTAAGAGGACATTTTGAAATGTGGCAGAAACAGGTATTAGACAATAGGGAGCGGCTTTAACATTCACTGACCAAGAACGATACTGATAATTTTTGTTTTTGTTTTTCAGGAAGTGATATCCCAAGTGTTGCCACATATGACAATTACTGCCTTTGAATGTGAGTAGAAAGTGTAATAACGAGTTTTACATTTAAATGCACTCATGTTTATGATGACATGCACATTCGTCCAACACATGCAGTGATGCATACATGCATATATTATAAATGCAAAAAAGTGCTCACACACATATTATATTATAATTTATATTTATACACACACACACACTCAAGAATTACATTTCCCGAGGCTTTCAAAATGGCAACAAGTTCAGCAGTACAAATTGATAACTTTTCCCCTGGAAAAAATGACATGGAAATTTTAAGAGCTGGGAGTAAGATTGCTTAGAACTACATTTGTGTTTGGAATACCAATTTAGCAATCCATTTTTTAAAAAAAGAGATCTTTGCATGAGTTAACAGTATGAGACCTACCAGTAGTTGTTAAGGAATTAACATTTTCAGTTTTCATCCTTTTGGGGATGGGGTAGCGCAGTGGTCAGAGCACTTGCTCTCCCAAAGCTATGGTCAAGCAGCAAGCGTGGTTACCTCTTGGAGGGTTAACTGTTTGTGCATCTTGGCTTCTGTACAGTCCCCCACTTCACCCAGCTGTAAATGGGTACCTGTCCTCTTTAAAGACAGGAAAGGTAAAGCAGTGAGGAAGAGGAGGTGGGTGCGGCCCTCAAAATGCTGGCCCCTATAGAAGCTGAGGTCACTAACGCATCATTCGTTCCCCAATACAAACACAGGTTAAATGGGAACTCCTTACACTTTTTATTATTTTCATCCTATTTTTGTGTGTGTGTGCATGTATCATAATATATACATGTTTGCATGTGTTTTTATTTATTCATTTATAATATTTATCTATTTCAGGCTCATCAATGTCAAACCTCCCCTGGGAGAAACATGACAAAAAAGGAAGAAGAAGAAGTAGAAGAATATATCTATTTCAAGGATAATGAAATAAGCACTCATGTGCATTTTTACATCCAGTCCTCAAGTGTGTGCTGTTATGCAAATTGTGTGTGTGCATTTGTACACTTGTGGTGTGTGTGTGTGTCACTGTGTGTGATGTGTTGTGTGTGTGTTGTGTTTGCAATCATTACATGTATGCCTTTTGTGTGGACATCACTGGATGCATCTGTGTTTATGACCACATACTTTGAACGTTTATGTTTGACATTTAGGCATGCGCACATGGGGATGTGTGTGTGTGCATAGGAAAACAAAATCACATTGGGATATATATATTTGTTGGCAGTTAGCATGTATATAACTGTTTTGTTTTGCATAAACTTGGGCTGATTGTGGGTTTTGTATCTGTTTCAGATGAAGATGAGGAAGGTGATCACATCACTGTCAGAAGTGATGATGAAATGCAGGACATGTTTTCAGCAGTAAGTATACCAAATACCACCAGATCAATTGATGTTTATATACTGGTGAAACAGTCTCTCTGTCAGGCTTGGAAGTCAAGGGAAAGTCCAGGTGGAATGGGCAGTGAAATGTGTAACACGAATAGTTACACAATCTGAGGTGCTAAGTTAAAAAAGCAATCCACACCAGGATTGAGTGTAATGAAGATTTTGAAGGTCTGACTTGTTCTGAAGCTGTGTGAAAAGTCTGTAGTATCGGCAGCCGTTATCTCTGCATCAGTTGTTCATAGACTACAGTAGCAGAACATCTTGCACACACATTAAATCCTGTTCCGCTTTTCGTAAGAGTAGGCCATTGTGTGCCGGTGGGAACAGATGACAAAATTTACAAAACCGCATACACACGGGGACTTGATGTAAAGAAGCAAATGAGTGCTTATTCCATTATCCTCAATATAAAAGAATAAAATGAATAAAATAAAATAAAATAAATGGGTTTCATCTTCTTCGTCAAACCCTCAGACAGTAACTATTGTTGTCTGTCATATGAGTGAAAATACTGTGCTGCTGTTGAGTGCCTGACAAGTCAGGCCCAGCATTTCCAACTTTGGTATGGGAGAGAAGTGTTATTTTTTTTAGTCTTTCATGGATAAAAAGCAGGAGAATGGATCAAGAAGGTAAAAAAAAAAAAAAAAGCACAAAATAGACAAGAAGGAGGTGTCAGGAAGAAAAGGAACAAGGCATAAACAAAGAGAGGGATACAAAAAAAGAGGTAATTTATAGCACAAAATTCCCAGAAGGTGGGGTATTCTATTGGCAACCCCACAGGGTAAGTAGGGTTTCTGTCTACTGTAATCTTGGTCAGAAAATTTAAGCATTCATGCCAAAGAGGTGTTTATGAAAGGTTGATACTTGATTGTGTGTTTGCTATTTTGCCCATTCTGCCAGTAGCTGACTCTGCTGTGCCTATTATTAGAAATATGGGAAATGTCACACACAGTGATGATGCATCTCATTATGATGGGGATCAAATGCTGAACCTTGGGGGACATGATAGTTTGGTGGTTAGAGTGTTGCGCTTGTGATATGATGGCCTGGGTTTGAGCCACCACCCATTTGAGGCGATCTTTTTTCTCTGGAGTTAACATCAGTGACTCCACAACCCTGAAAGTCTTTTGGATGAGACTATAAACCAAGTTCTCTTGTGTGAACACTCGCGCACGGGGAACATCTTGTGCACATAAACCTGTTCCACCATTTGGAAGAGTAGGCCATTAGTGTTGGTGGAATGGGAGACAAAATTTTACAAAAACTGCATGCACACTTGTGTCATGGTTAAGTCGGAATGTGGCTACCTTAATAGTGGGTAAACGGTCGCATACGCAAAATCTCACCATTGGTGAACCTCGGAGCACTAGCTATGGAACCAAAAAAAAAAAAAAAAGTTACCAAAAGAAATATCAAAGAAATAGATCTTCAAGAGCCATGAAAGTCTGGTGCATTGCCATGTATTGTAGTGTACCATTGATAATTTAATATATATGTACACACATCACTTGCATTTGTTTGCATTGCTTTATGTCATATGATATGTGTGGCACATATTGCAGCTCATTCTGTTTAATTTGAAGGACACAAAGGTCTATTTGTTGACAGTATTTCCGAGAGCTGAGTGAGGAAGACCGCACACGAGGATTGTTCCCCCCTCTGATCATCTACCCCAAAAGTAAGGGGAGGGGTGGGGGAGAGAGAGAGAGAGAGTGTGAGTGTGTGAGTGAGTGACTGAGAGAGTGAGTGAGTGAATGAGTGGGAGAGAGTGTGTGAGAGTGAGTGACTGAGAGAGTGAGTGAGTGAATTAGTGGAAGAGAGAGAGAGAGAGAGAGGAAAGAGAGTGAGTGAGTGATGAGTGACTGACTGACTGACTGACTGACTGATGGTGAGTGAGTGAGTGAATTAGTGAGAGAGAGTGAGTGTGTGAGTGAGTGAGTGACTGAGAGAGTGAATGAGTGAGAGAGAGTGTGTGAGAGTGAGTGAGAGAGAGAGGGAGAGAGAGAAGGGGGGGGGAGGGAGGGCAGGAGAAAGGGATGGATGGAAGGAATGGAGGGAGGATTGGTGGACAGATGAAGAGGAGTGGGAGGGGAAGGGAAGGAAAGAATAAGGGAGGGAGGAACAAAGGGAGGGAGAGAGAAAGAAAGAAAGGGAGGGAGTAGGGGCAGGCAGGCTGGCAGGTTGGCTGGCTGACTGGGTGAGTGGGTGGATGGATCGATGGATGGGTAGGTAGATGGGTGGATGGATAAACAGAATAACATGATTTAGCATATTTTTGGGTTACTTTGACTGTACAAACTATCATCAGTTCATTGATTATGGAATAAGATTAGGCTTGGGCTTCAGTCAGTGGGACATATTTCATGGTATTGAAAGATAATTTTTGATTGAGTAAACTGATCAATTTGTTGATTATGTCACAGAGGATGACATGTGAGTTGACTGATTGATAATGTCAAGGATAATTACTAGTCTGATTAATTGATTTGTTGTTTTTTTAAAAATGTAAGTCAAGAGACATAATTGAAACTGAATAGTTTGTATTGATCTGTCCGTCCATCCGTCCATCTGTCCATTCTTTTCTGTCTATTTATCTGTGTGTGTGTGTGTGTGTGTGTTTGATTGAGTTAGGGTATTAAGAGTCTATTTTAAAGAGAAATATTTCAAAAACTTTATTTTCTCTCTGATTTTGTGTAACATACTATGTGGGTGCTTTTTTAAATTGCTAACTTTGATTTGAGTTTTTTCTTCTGTCTTCACAGTGGGGAAAACACCTCAAAACAGAAATATACATGGGCTGAAGGTAAGCTGTGTGTGTAGATCTATATTAGTATATCAACCTTGTGTTTTCTGTCTTCCTTGTTTTTCTTGCAGTTATGCTAAAAAAAACCTTATAAATAACAATGAAAAACTATAATGCAGAAGAAACTAACTGTTAAAAATGTTCTATAAAAAAAAATTGAGTCATTGTTAAAAAAGATCTTGATTATTATTTTTTTTCATGTGGTGTTGTTTGCTTTATAATCTTTCAGATAGTCTTTGTTTGTTTTCTTTCTTCTTCGTCAAACGCTCAGACAGCAACTATTGTTATCTGTCATATGAGTGAAAACGCATTGTGCTACGTTAATTGCCTGACAAGTCAGGCCCAACACATCTGACTTCGGCATGGGAGAGAAAATCTTTGAAGTCTTTCTGGAAAAAAGGCAGGAGAATGGACCAAGAAGGCAGAAAACAGAGGTGACAAGAAGTAAAAGAACAAGGCAGAAACAAAGAGAGGGATAGAAAAGAAGGAATTCCAAGCACAGAATTTCCAGAAGGTGGTGATGCTATTTATACTGACAGGCCCCCGGCATCTCTGTGGGGAAGTTTGTTTGTTTGATCTTAAATATTTCAAGGCAGCATCATTTACTTTACAGTATTTTATGGACTGCCAGTGGTAGTATTTCTCACGTATATATTCATCTAGGTTTTATCATACACCGCCATGCTTAACCTTGTTTTGTCCTTGTCCCGGGGTTGTCTCCCTTGGGAGCAGTGGAGACGTCATTAAGACACAAGTGGCTTCATAGCACTTGAGGATGGTGGAGAAGTCATTAAGATTTAAGTGTCTGTGTGGGACACTGATATCCTACAGTACAGGGTATATGTTGAAATATGTTGTGTGGACTTTGCTAAGAGAGATACAGGCAATTTTCAAGTGTGTGCATAGGTATGCATGTTTGTATTTTTATGGACAAAATTGTTTCTAATTGTGTCTAACATAACAACATTTTAATGTAGGTGTTATTCTAACACATGTAAGTCGCCAACACTGTAACAAATACGTTCAAACTGCCAAAAAAGTATTTACTGCGTTCACTTATTTAAACAATACGTGTTAATTGGTGTTGATAGTGTTAGATTTTAGTGTCACTTCACTTTGAACTAAGTTTCTTATTTTCAGAAATAAACTGTTCTAGAAACTCAGGGATGAAGGGAAGTAAAGCTTTTCTGAAATATCAAAAATGGAGGGAAGTAACTAATCACACAAATGCACAAACGACAGAGTTAAACAGAAATAATCTGAGATGCACTGGGCAGTTGATGAACGAAAACACAAGACTGTACAGGGCATTTTTTGGGTGCTGTTTGAGATTGGCAGAGTAAAGTAACTGTACAGTAGTTCCTGAATTTTTTGGGTTGTGTTTTGCTTTGGATAAAGCCCTGAACGGCTGAAGTTCATCAGTGGTGAGATTTTGCGAATGTGATCGTTTACCCACCAATATGGTAGCTGCATTCTGACTTGGGGGATTTTTGGACGTTGTGTTTTATTAACCAACAGATCAAGACGGGCGGGGCGTCCCAAACAGAGCAGCCCATGTCGCAGGCGCCGCCAGAGGTAGGGGGCAATATCCGGACCATCATGCAGTGCGGCAACATCAACGAGGCGCAGTTACAGTTCCTGGAGCCGGTGGGGTCTGGAGCAGGGGGCAAAGTGTACAGGTGTGTGATGGTGGTGGTGAGGACTGCAGTCAGGAACATACAGAAATGGATTTTACCAGTGTGAAGACGTTATTAAAACTTAGCAAATTTATAGTCAACAGTGAAGTTGCATGACATTGGTGAAAAGGTTGACTACATTTTTATTTCTGTCACATGCAGTGTTGTGAACTTTTTTGTTTTAATGTAAATTATATATATTACAGTTGAATTTATTTGCTGAGATCCTGCATGCCCCAAAAGGGGTAAAAGGTGAATTAAATCTTGAATCTGAATCTATCGATCATGCAGAGTTGTAGGACTAATTAACTGTCTCGAAGCATTCTCCCATCCCCTTTCAAGTTGACTGGGTTTTGTAATGTCTTGTCTTTGACCTCTGAAGTTGGAGTGTGGTTGTCTGTATGAAAAACTATTTTTAAAAAAAATGCTGTACATGGAATCTTATCATATGAGAGTGTCTCTGTGACGAGAAAATCTTCTTTTATTTTATTGAAATCATGAACTGCAGATGGTAGCCATATTTTGGAAGGAAGGTATTTATTAGTGATTTTTTTTGGGGGTGGGGAGGGGGGGGGGGGGGGGAGGTAGCCTTCAAAGCATAAATGGGGAGGGGGTAACCTTCGAACATGCGGAATTTTTGTGTTTTTAAGATTTCCTTGCCTTACCACCCTGGGAATTGCCCAAATAGACCCTCTTGTCTCCTGAGTGCATTGTAGCTTCACTGTGAGATCATGATAATATACACCCTCAGATGATAAGATTGCATGTACAGCATTTTTTTAAAATAGTGTGTCATACAGGCAGCCATACTGTCAACTTCAGAGGTGTTTCTTCTTCTTTTATGAAAGATATGAAGATTAATTTATGAACGTTATAACGTTTCAAGCTTTAGGACTTTTCATAGGAGACAATCCCCACATAACATTTCAATGCATAACATTTCGAAGCATAACAACATTTTAATGAATGTAAGCCTTGGCACTTTGGCTTAGCATTAGTAACTGATAAAACTGTAGTCAAGGCTGAGATAAAAAAAAAAAATGGACATCACAGATTGTTTGGATATTGTATGGCAGTGCACAGCTTCGAAACAAGAGAGGCTCAATCTTTCAGATTTTGACGTTTCTTTTCTGTCTTTTACTCTTTGTCTCTTTTTTTCTTTCTCTTCTGTCACACACACTCTCTCTGTCTTTCTCTCTCTCCCTGTGTCTGTCTGTCTGTCTCTCTTGTCCATATACATATATAAAGCATTTCAAATAAGAGAGATAGCAGTATTGTAATTTCATTATATTTTTTCTTAAGAATTAAGAATGTTCAAATTTGCATGTTTTCATACATACACCCCCCCCCCCTTCATATGGGGCGAAGGCCTTTCATGAATAACTTCGTTATTTCTCTCTCTCTCCCCCTCCCTCTCTCTCCCTCTCTTCTGAGCTCTGTGTCTTTCTCCCCTCTCCCTCTCCCCCTCTCTCTCCCCTCTCTCCCCTTCCCTCCCTTCCTCTCCCACCCTCGTTCTCTTTCTCTCTTGTCTTTCTTTTTTTTTCGTGATTTTTTAAATATTTTGTTTATGTTTCAGAGCTCTTCACAGACCCTCTGGCCGAATCATGGCTGTGAAGTAAGTCACAGTAAAGTCTATATCCTTTTTGTGCCTGGGAATGACTGAATAACGTGAGTGAATCACAAAGCTTCAGAGAAGAAGCATTATTGCTGTACATTCTCTGTCAGGGTTTGCTTCATGTGTAACAGCTACTATTGAGGATTTACATTTTTGTGGCCTTCTTCTTCTATTGTTGAATGCTCAGACAGCAACTGTTGTTGTTGTCTGTCATAGGAGTGAAAATGTGTTGCATTGCTGTTAAGCGCTTGACAAGTCAGGCCCAGCACATCCGACTTTTGGCGTGAGAGAGAATTATGATCTTTTAAATCCTTCTGGAAAAAATCAGGAGAATGGACCAAAAAAGCAGAAAATAGAAAGGAAGGAGACGAGAGGAAGAACAGGAACAAGACAGAAACAAAGAGAGGGATAGGAAGGAGTGGAATGCCAAGAATTTCCAGAAGGTGGGGATGCTATTTATACTGACAGGCTCCTGGTATCTCCACGGGAGAATTTTTGAGGCCAGGTCTGTCCTTTTCTTATTTCTATTTGAACTAAAGAAAAAACTCGCACCCTAAACGAAATGAAAACCTGTTAGTGTAGGTACATAATAATGTGAAGACTAAACTTAAGTAATATATAATGGAAGAGAGCAACATTTTTCAGAATGTGGATTTATGGCAAGTAGTTGATTATTCCACCAGTAATTGGTGTGTGTGTGTGTGTGTGCCTGTGTGTGAGTGCATGCATGTGCGTGTGTGTAATGGTGTGTGTGTGTGTGGGTGTGTACATGTGTGTGCACACACAGATGTGTAGTGTGTTGTGCGAATGTTTGCTGTGTCAGTGTGTATGCATGCTAGGATCACTTCAACACGCCTCAGGATGTAAGTGGATTTGGGTATGGTTTATTGGTTTCCTATTTTTTGTGGACACTGTTTGTTCAATTGATTTTAAAAAAAATTATGATTAAATATTGCATGTTTACTCTGACAAAATAGCAGGAGCATTTTTGGGTTTTGTTGTTGTTTCTAATTGAAGTTCTGTTGTGGTTAAGGTGTTGCCGGTTTTTTGTGTTTTTTTAAGGGGAAAAGAGGAGATTTATTTTGTATTTGTGTTTTGTTTTTTATTCTTGTTTGTAATGCACATTTCATTGTTATGATTCTACCTTGTATTAACTGAAATTATAGTTGGTGATGCATAGAGTTGAAGCCATAAGTAAAATTACAAGTTTAGGATAAATGAATTCATGACTATTTTATTTACACTTAATTGACTTTTTTGTCATTTGAGCTGTAGCTTAAACTTGTGAAAGTTTTTTCCTTTTGCTGTTTTCCTGTTCTTTTTAGGTTATTTATTTACTTTCCATTTTCAGTGTTGTCTTCTTATACATTAGTCATATGCTGCCATGATCAGGAACACACACGCACACACACATGCACATGCGTGTGAGCGTGCATGTATGCACCTACTCATGCACATGCACTTAAAAAACACACACACATTCTATCTCTCTCTCTCTCTCTCTCTCTCTCTCTTCTCTCTCTCTCTCTCTCTCTCTCTCTCTCTCTCTCTCTCTCTCTCTCTCTCTCTCTCTCTCTCTCTTTTCTCTCTCTCTTTCTCTCACTTCTGATTGTTTTCATCATCAGTGATTCATTTGAACATAGCCAAGGTGAACTTTCTTGCTTTTGAATTCCAGATATTTTATCTTAGTGCACATAGCTTCCTTTATTGCACTTGAAATCTTCTTCTTCCTTTTTTGTCATGTTTCTCCCAAGGGAAGTTTGACATTGATGAGCCTTCTCCATCTCTCTCTGTTTTGAGCTTCCTCCTTATTTATGCTCCTTTCTCTAAGATCATCTGCAATATAGGCAGCCCAGGTCTTGCTAGGTCTTCCCTTTGGTCTCTTTCCATCCACTACGAAGTTCATTGCTCTTTTTATGATGTGGTGGTCTGCTTTCCGTTGAACGTGCCCAAAACTGTATAATGCCTAGGCTGTAAAACTACATAACACTGTTCTCTCAGCAGTTGGCTTTGATATTTGTTGTTATTGTTGCCTCATGTCTTCAGGTTATTCAGCTGGATATTTCCCCAGCAGTTCAGAAGCAAATCATCTGTGAACTGGAAATTCTTTACAAGGTAAGATCATTTCGGGTGGGGTGGGGGGGGGGGGGGGGGAGGGGAGAACTAAAGAACCTGGTGGTTAGAACATTGAATGGTGATGTCAGGGTGTGGGGTGTGGGGTTGCATCACCAAATGATTGACACTGTAGTCAAGTGGTTAAGACGGTTTGACCTCAGTCTTGAGGGTCTATAGAGTCATGTTTTCTGGTGAATTAAGGGTGTTGATTTTTACAATCTCCCAGGTCTAGCTAAAGTGCAGACCAGCCAGTGCCTTAACTCTTGTGTGCAGATACACAAGAAGAAATTCAAATAGGCTTGCTAACGATACCATAATTCTTGTCAGTGTTTGTGGGTTATGGAAATATGAACATACCTAGCATGCATCCTATACAAAAATGAGCTGTTCTAAAGTCGGAATGTGTTGGCTGAGGCCAGTGGGCAGACCTCCTGCAGAGTTACAAGCACAGGAGAAGACCAGGCACTATGCACCCCCACCCAAAAAGGAAAAGCAGAGAAAAGAGAATCAACACATTTGTGATATAGATATAGGTTCCAACTCATTTCCTTATGAGGTCTTCAGAGGAGTCTGTAAATTGAGGTTCTGTGTGCAGAGTGTATGCACAATATCTTGTATATGCATTTAAAAGCCTGTCCATCTTTTGTAGAGGAAACGGCAACCAGTTTGCTGCCAGCAAAAATCTGATTTAAGGCTCTTCCCAATGCCGGAGGTTTTTTTTTACAGTTTCAGGGATAATGATTAACAATCATGTCATAATCATTGTCAAGAAGGAAGGTGGCAGGATGGTTAAGACATTCCCCTCCCTAACAAGTAAACTGTGAGGTTCTGGGTTCGATTCCCAGCCTTGCCCTTTCTTCCTTGTTTGACGAGAAAATCAAACTGAGTGTCCAAATCCTTCGGATGAGACTATTAATAGAGGCCCAGTGTGCAAATGCATCTTGCACTCATGCTAAAAGCTTGTTCTGCCTTTTGGAAGAGTAGGCCATTTTGTGCTGGTGGGAAAGTATGACATTAAAAAAAACAAAAATGCATCAATATGCAGGCCCCTTGAGAAGTTGAAGTCTCTGATGCCTCACTCCCCTATGACATAGGTTTTGGGACACCTTTACCTTTACTTTTTAATACCTTCTGCTAACTGTGTGAGAGTACATCATCACTCTTGCACTGGACAAGAACTTGTGAAAAATGGGAATAAAACGAGGATGTCCTATAGGCAGGGAACTGATTAGTGTTAGTTTCATTGTGTGAAATTTGTATCTGCTTTAGTGTTAAGGTTTTTTTTGGTATGATGTGTTTGTTTTTAATGTTGGTTTCTGGGTATGATATTGTATTAGCTTTAAAGTTGTTTCATTAGTATGATATTGCGTTTGTTTGAATGTTGTTTCAGTTTAGAGTGTGCTTTTTTTATTATTTTTTTTTACATATTAACTTCATGGTATGATATGTTTTTTTTAATGTTAGTTTTAAACTACAATATTGTAATTGTTTCAGTGTTGGCTTCAGAGTATGTGTTACAGTTATTTGTTTCAGTGTTACTTTCATAATGATGTGTTATTTTGTTTTTGTATGTTTTCAGTGTAATTCACGTGCCATTATCGCTTTCTATGGTGCTTTTTTCCAAGAAAACCGCATCTCTATATGTACAGAGTTCATGGATGGTAAGTAAGACTTTAGTTCTTTTGTTGTTGGTTTTTTTTTTCCATTGGCTTTATATAGCTGGTGTTCCATTCAGGCGATAGGAAGAAAAGGAACAAGGCAGAAACAAAGAGAGGGATAGAAAAGGGAATTCCTGTTACAGAATTTCCAAAAGGAATTTCCAGAAGGTGGGGATGCTATGCTATTTATACTGACAGGCCCTCGGCATCTCAGGGGTGGGGTGGGGTGGGGTGGGGGATTCCTTTCTGTTTGAATGTAAGTGTAATGTGCTTTAGAGTCACCGATCTGTTTGTGTTGGTTTTGGTTTTGGTTTTGTTATTTGTAAACCAGTTGTTCCATTCATACATGATTTCTTTTGTCACATTGCAAATGATACAGTAAGTGAATTGTTTGTTTATTGTAATATTGTACTGTATTGTAATTTATTTGAATTGTATTGTATCTTGCTGAACTGAACTGTACTGTACTGTATCATGTCATGTTGTGTTTTAGTGTTACGTTGTGTTGTATTGGGTTGTGTTGCATTTTACTGTATTGTATTGTATTGATAATAAATTGAGTTATTGTCAAGTGGTTAAGACCTGTGGGTGCATGAAGTTGCGTGTGTGTCGTGTTTGCGCGCGCGTGCTCGCAGTTCTGTGTCTGTGTGTACATGCATATGTGTATATATGTGTGTGTGCATTTATGAACGAGTCGTACGTATGTTCCTGCATGCATATATATATATGTACGAGTCATATGTATGTTCCTGCATGCATATATATATATATATATATATATTTATATATATATATGCATGCAGGAACATACGTATGACTCGTACATAAATACACACACATATATACATATGCATACATATGTATATATCTATATATATACATTAATTTTTTCATGTCTGGAGCTTCAAAGTTCACCAAAGGTGAGAGAATTTGTGCATGCGACAGTTTGCCCTCTATCAAGGTAGCCACATTCCGACTTCAGGGATGTGTATTATATTTAATCTGTGCCTGTGTGTGTGTGTGTGTGTGTGTATTTGTGTGATGTGCAGGGGGGTCCCTGGACAAGTACATGCCCATACCGGAGGTGGTGGTGGTGGGTATTGCAGCCAGTATTGTGGAGGGCCTGGTCTACATGTGGAACTTACAGATCCTGCATAGAGGTAGGTGTGTGTGTGTTGTGTGTTATGTGTGTGTGTGTTGTGCGTGAGGATGTGTGTGAGGATGTGTGTGTGTGTGTGTGAGGATGTGTGTTGTGTGTGTGTGTGTGTGTGTGAGGATGTGTGTTGTGTGTGTGTGTTTGTGTGTGTGTGTGCATGCGTGTGTGTGTGTGCGTGCATGCACACATGTACATACTTGTGTGCATGTGTGAGCATGCTTGTTTGATCATATATATATATATTCACAGATACTGACAGAAATCAAATGATCCAAAAACTTTGGCGGGTTACAGAAACTCAAATATACCCAGCATGCATCCTTTACAAAAAAATGAGCTGCTCAGAAATCAGAATATGTGGGCTGAGGCCAGCAGGCAGACCTCCTGCAGAGTTACAAGTACAGGAGAAGACCTGGCACTACGCATCACACCCAATAAGTGAACACAGAGAAGAAGAGAAAAAGACATAGAATGTGTAAGCATGTGCAATTTTGCCCTTCTGGCTGTCTGAAATAATCATACAAAAAATTAACAGTATTATTATTTTTTTATATTTATTTCGAGGATAATGGAATAAGCAGTCATGTGCTTTCTTACATCCAGTCCCCATGTGTATGCAGTTTTGTAAATTTTGTCATCCGTTCCCACCAGCACACAATGGCCTACTCTTCCAAAAAGCGGAACGGGTTTTAACAAGTGCACAAGATGTTGTGCGTACATTTGACCTCAGTTTATAGTCACATCCAAAGGATTTTTAGGGGGAGTTGAGTCGGCACTGATGTTAACTCCAGAGGAATAATCCTCTTCAACAAAGTTCGAATTTGGGTCAGCAGATCATGAGTGCAGTGCGCATCACTCTTACCATCAGTCTATCCCTACTATGAGCAAGCAAGCATGTAAACAGCTACTTTGCCATCTTTTATTTCTGTTATCATCTTGTTCCTTGTGATGCTGTTAATATCAGTGAGTGTTCTTTTTGTCTTTTTCTTTTTTCCTTCCTTTCCTCCAGATATCAAGCCATCCAACGTCCTAGTCAACACAACAGGGGAGGTCAAGCTGTGTGACTTTGGAGTCAGCGTTCAGGTGAGTGGGTGGTGTCCCTTGTTGTATACATGTGGAGAGGGATTGTGGTTATATAACAAAGGGAGGGAGGGTTGTTTCGCCCTGCCAACAAGAAAACCGTGAGGTTCTGGGTTCGATTCCCAGCCTTGCCCTTTCTTCCCAGTTTGACGGGAAAATCGAACTGGATATCAAGTCTTTTGGAGGAGACTCTAAACCAGTTGGACTCGCGTGGTAAGGACTTGTGCACATCAGAAGAACCCACGACATTTGAAAATCAAAAAGAGCAGGGAGGTACTGTCTGATTGTTCAGGCAAAATTGGTGGATTCAGTTCCCAACTGTATCCCTAAAGTCGGAATGGGGCTACTATAATGGTGGGGGGGAAAAAAACGGGTGCATATGCAACGATCTCACCTTTGGTGGACCTCAGAGCTCTAGCTGAGGAATGAAACCCCCCCCCAAAAAAAACACACCCCACACACACAAAAAAGGAAAAAACTTTTAAAAAGTTTGATTTTACAAAAATGTTGCATTGATTTTGTAATATATGATAATAATCAAGTACTGTATTGGTTTGCTGTCATATGTTGGCCAGTTGCTAAGTGTTTTATTCTGAATTTAAAACCTTTTCTTTCACTCTCTTTTTCTTCTTATGATCTGTATTTATCGAAAGCTTACTGTAACATAGTGTCATGATTGTGTGCTTCATATATATAGTCTTTGTAGTTATTGCTTAGTAATAGTAATAGTAATGGTAATAATACTGATGATAGTGATGATGATGATGCGAGTGACGATGGTGATGATAATTGCAATGATGATGATGATAATAATCATGGTACATTGATGATGATGATAAGGGTGATGATGATGATGATGATGGCTATCATGATTATCATCATTATCGTTTTTGTACAGCACAATAATTCAGTAATATTGGCTCAAAGCATACCAACATCATAGCTAAATGTGTTTTCTGTTTGTATGACCAAGTGTTTGGTTTATATACATGTTTTCCCCGAAATCTGAATGTGGCTACCTTCATGGTGGGCAAAAACTGTCGTATACGCAAAATCTTACCATTGGTGAACCTCGGAGCTTTAACCAAAGAAGACCCCCCCTTCCCCCTTTCCCAAAAAAGCCCCAAACAACAAAAACCAAAACCAACTCTAAACAAGAATGTATTTCTCTTTGTTTCAGTTGGTGAAGTCAATCACGACAACTTTCATAGGGACCAACGTGTACATGGCTGTAAGTGCAGTTGATGGCTGTGTCTCTTTGTGTTTGGTTAGCAGTGATATAAGTTATTCCGATATCTCAGGAAAAGACATCAGATTATCATCTCAAAAAAAATGATGACAACTTTTTACTTATTTATTTATTTTTATTTATATTTATTTTATTCTTTTATATCGAGGATAATGGAATAAGCACTTGTGTGCTTTTTTTTTACATCCAGTCCCTGTGTGTATGCGGTTTTGTAAATTTTGTCATCTGTTCCCATCGGCACTCGATGGCCTACTCTTACGAAAAGCGGAAGAGGATTTAACGTGTGAGCAAGATGTTCTGCGTGTGTTCGCACATGGGGCCTCGGTTTATAGTCTCATCCGAAGGACTTATGATTACATATGCAAGTGTGTGTCCTGCGATTAATGATATGTGCATAGCTTTGTTTAAAATTCTCATTTGACTTGCAGGTAATTAGATGTCTTTGTATTCCCCACGGGGGTACCAAGGGCCTGTCAGTTATAAATAGCATCCTCACCTTCTGGAAATTGTGTACTAGGAATTTCCTCTTTTCTAACCCTTTCTTTGTTACTGCCTTGTTCCTTTTCTTCCTGTCACCTCTGTGTCTATTTTCTGCCTTCTTGGTTCATGCTCTTGCCTTTTTTCCAGAAAGATTTAAAAGATAACTAATTCACTCCCATGCTGAAGTCGGATGTGCTGGGCTTGATTTGTCAGGCGCTTTATGGCAGCGCAATCCATTTTCAGTCATATGACAGACAACAATAGCTGCTGTCTGAGCATTCAGCGAAGATGAAGAAGAAGAAGAATCAGTGAAAAATAGAGAACTGCCTTTCTACTAAAGTTTTATATTCACTCTGACCGTAGAGCGAAGGTGACAGAATCACGGAGATATTGCAGGGTTTGTCACTGGGTATTCAAGCTCTGGGGACAGGATAGCTCAGTGGTCAGAGCTCTCACTCTCCCCAAGCTAAGGTTAAGCAGCATTGAGCATGGTTACCAAGTAGATGGGTGACTGTTTGCGTGCCTTGGCTTCAGTACAGTTGCCCAGTTCACCCAGCTGTCAATGGGTACCTGCCCTCTTTAGGGTCAGGGAAGGTAAAGCAGCAAGGGAGAGGAGATGGGTGCCGCCCTCAATATGCTGGCCTGTGGAGAAGCTGAGGTCTCTGATGCCTCACTCTCCAATGACTGCATAGGTTATGGGAACACCGTTACCACCTTTTATCAGAGCTCCGCAATAGTGGTGGTGTTTTTTCAGCCTGAAAGATTACAAGGGAAGGATTACGGCAAGTCTGCTGAAATCTGGAGCCTGGGAGTCACTCTGTTTGAGGTTAGTGTCTTCTCTGTTTCGTTTTGTTTTCTTCTTTTCTCGTCTGTCTGTCATTATCTGTCTCTCTTTATACGAGGAAGAAGAAGTGCAGATATGAGACCAGTAGACAAGCTTTTTTTTTCAACAACCAAAAGAAGTGACTTTATTTTTTTTCGTGGGTAAAGATAAGGGATATAACTTGAAGCAGGTGATTCTTGTGATATTCCTGTTTTATTGAATCCATCTTCATTGAACTGGTAATAAATATTGTCGTAATTTGTTTGTAATTGCGTATCAACTTTATATTTATTTATTTATTTTTTTTAGCCATTGCAGATTAGTTTTTGGCTGTCAGGTTAGGTGACATTTTATCATTGACAGACACCACCTAAGCTTGTGTCCAAGCCACTTGGTTGTCCCGGCCACATATAGTTTAGTTGTTATTCTAGGAGTTAGTCGTGGATGAAGACAGTCCCCACGAAACATGTAAAAACATATCAACATTTTATTGTAGGCCTTGGCACTTTGCTTACATCAGTAACTGACACAGCTTTCAGCTAGGACCAGGGGGAAAAAAGGGATGGAAAAGTCCTCATTTATTTTGTTTGTTTAGGGAAAAAAGATAGGCAGAAAAAGATGATGCTGTTTTATTCTTGAACCATAGTATTACGTTGTTTATGGGTACAGAGCATGATGGATAATGCCAAGCTCTGTTACAAATATGTAGCCAATCATAGCAAACTATTGTATTGTTCATAGATGTAAACTATATATTTTTTTTAAAAAAAGTATATATCAAAAATTATATTGTGACAAAGAAATTTTCCCAGCAGTTGGGAAGAAATTAAAATTTGTTATTTTTTTTTTCCCAGCTTGCCAGGGGAAATTTTTGCCATTTCAGCGGTAAGTCAGTGGATAAAAAATACGTGTAGTTACGGTTTGTTTTCATTGTTTGTACGTTCATGACCCAGTGTTTTCCCAGAATGAGAGAGCTGTGTTTATTTGTGTCTGGAAATGTTTGTTTTTATGGATTTTAAAGACTTTTAAAAATGTATATGTTATATACAGCAGCATGAACCCCCAAAAACATCACGCCGATCATGCAGCACTCCACACCAGCACGCCGAAAATGTGACACACATACAATACCACACACTGTGTATTTACAAAAAGCGATTACTTTTTGCTTTCCCTTGCTTTGCCTTGAATATTCCCCATCCCCGTCACCGACCCCTCAGATTTGAATCCTTTGGGGCGCCTTCGAAGTTTTGTAACACTTTTTCCGTCTTCTCATTTAGCCCCCTAGGGGGTCTCTCAGTCCCGTCGTCCATCTCGAATGTTTTCCCCCCATCCTTTTTTTTGTCTGCCCTTTTTTCTTCCTCCCCCCACTGTGCCCTTTTAGGATTGTTTTTTGCAAGACCAAGGAGCGTGTGAATAACCCAAAACCCCTTCAGTAAAAAATAAAAAACAGACATCCAAAAAAACCAACAAAGTTACATCAAAGGCTGCAAGGAATCTCCCACTTTTTGAACTTCTCTAAGCCAAGATCAGAAAATCTTTTACTTTATTAATCATGCATCCCCAAGTCGGGTTGTGGTGGGCAAAAATGGTCGTAGCAAAAATTCACTGCTGGGAAACATTGAAGGAGGGGTTGCAAAAATCTTCAGTGGTGCCCCATGGTTACTAGACTAGGGGTAGGTGAAAAAACCTTGGAATCTTGCTGAAAAACCCAAGGGGGAAAAAAAAAAACCCAAAGTCCAATGGTCAGTTCAGATAACTTTTTTTTGGTCATGTGTTTTCCCGTTTTACATAATCATTTTCGGAAAATGTTTGAAAGATCACACACATTGAAGAGAAAGAAATTAGTACTGCAACTCAAAAGGTGCAACCACACCAACCATTATCATGCATAATAATGATAATAACTAAAGATGAAGAAAAAGAAGGAGAAGAACATGGATCACAACAATTTTGATGATGATGATGATGATGATGACAGCGGCTTTCAGTAATGATATAATGAATCTTTTTTTGTAAAGTATGCGTACTTCATTTCTTGCATCACAAACTCATTACGTACCTCATCAGTAACTCTTTAAAACATGCACTTGAACACACATACCCATGCAGAAAGCAGGCGCACGTATTTGTTTGCATACTGGAAGTACAAGGATCAACGTAAATGAGGAAGTATCTTCTTTCTTTTTTCGTTTCGTTTTGTTGTTCCTCAGCTAGAGCTCCACGGTTCACCCATAGTGAGATTTTGTGTATCCGACTGATTTTTCCCTCCATGAAGGTAGTAGCCATACGTCGTAGTGGATGGAAAGAGACCAAAGGGAAGACCTAGCAAGACCTGGGCTGCCTGTATTGCAGATGATCTTAGAGAAAGGGGCGTAAATAAGGAGGAAGCTCAAAACAGAGAGAGATGGAGAAGGCTCATCAATGTCAAACCTCCCCTGGGAGAAACGTGACAAAAAAGGAAGAAGATGTGGTGGTTTACGGAAACACAAACATACCCAGAATACATCCCCAAAGTTGGAACATGGCTACTACCTTCATCTTCTTCTTCTTCCTTTTTTGTCATGTTTTTCCCAGGGGAGGTTTGACATTGATGAGCCTTCTCCATCTCTCTCTGTTTTGAGCTTCCTCCTTATTTATGCCCCTTTCTCTAAGATCATCTGCAATACAGGCAGCCCAGGTTTTGCTAGGTCTTCCCTTTGGTCTCTTTCCATCCACTACGAAGTTCATTGCTCTTTTTATGATGTGGTGGTCTGCTTTCCGTTGAACGTGCCCAAACCAGCGCAGTCTATTGCTACTAGCTACAGACTTCAGATCATCAACTTTGCACATTCTCCATAGTTCTTCATTCATGTAAACCACCAAATGCTGACATGAATTACAGGATCTTTATTGTGTGCATATTTTATCTTCTGCATGTGTTTATACGCAAAGGGGATGAAGGCACTGGCAGGTCTGCATTTGAAGTTGACCTGGGAGATTGTAAAAATCCTCACCAGATGCTGCTGGGATTCGTGGGATTGAAGTTGAAGGGTCATAACCATTCAGCTATAGCGTCCATCTGAGATGGGAAGAATGAAAGACAGATCTCCCTTTTGTTGTGTACTGAACCATGGTGCAAGTCTTAAGTATTCAACATTAAGATATGCTCTGACTTGACTGTGTAAAGTGTTTCTACACTTTTTTTTTTTGAAATAAAAATTATGATGTGTGTATTCTCCTTTTTATTTATGAAGTAATAGGAAATAGATGAATGGTTGCATTTGTTGTGTTTTTGTTAACTGATTTTGATGTTATCCATTTTGTTTGTTGCAGTTGACAACAGGAGTGAAGGTAAGAATAACTTTGGAAGGGGGAGGAGGGGGTTGGGGGTAGGGGTGTAGGCTTGAAAGAAGAGATGTGTGTGTATGTGTGTTTGTGTGTGTGTGTTTGTGTATGTGTGTGTGTTTATGCATGCACACACCATGTACCACAGACCCTTTTTTTAATTTTTAAAGGTAAGAGACACCCTTCTTGCTTGGTTGTGAATTACACAGTTTCAGAAAAAAGGAAAGGGAATAACGTACATAATTTATTTTCTTTTTTTGTGTGATTTTCCTGTGAGTTGTTAGCATAGAATGTGTACTTAAATGTACCTATTGGCAATGGTGTGTAAAATATAACGAATACTTAGAAATCAAAGATTGTAGCAAGTCAGTGTTTTTCTACTTTTCCACTACCTTCAGCCTGTTCATATTGTCTGCTATGTTCTGTTTTTGTTCCTCTTGGCAGCTGGACCCAATGGCTTTAATGCAGTGTATACTGGACGAGGTGAGATATGGAGTATTTATTTATCTGTTCATTCTTTTATTTATCTATTCTCTTATTTTGAGGATAATGGAATAAGCGCTCATGTGCTTTATTTTTTTAAACATCCAGTCTTCGTGTGCATGTGTTTTTTGTAAATGTTGGTATCCATTTCCACAGGCACACTATGGCCTACTCTTCCAAAAAGGTGGAACCAGTTTTAACATGTGTGCCAGATGTTCTGCATGTGTTTGCACATGGGACTTCAGTTTATAGTCTCATCTGAAGGACTTTCAGGGGACTGGAGTCGACAATGATGTGAATTCTAGGGGAAAAATCCTCTTCAGTGGTGGCTCAAACCTGGGCATGTACCCGGGTTGTATGTGTGTTTTATTTTTTAAATATTTTATTCTTTTGTATCGAGGATAATGAAATAAGCACTTATGTGCTTTTTTACATCCAGTCCCCGTGTGTATGTGGTTTTGTTAATTCTGTCATCCGTTCCCACCGGCACACAATGGCCTACTCTTATGAAAAGTGGAACAGGATTTAACATGTGCGCAAGATGTTCTGCGTGCATTCGCACACAGGGCCTCGGTTTATAGTCTCATCCGAAAGACTTTTGGGGAGAGTGGAGTCTGCACTGATGTTAACTCCAGGGGAAAATATCCCCTTGAACGGGAATCGAACCTGGGTCGTCAGATTGCGAGCGCAATGTTCTGACCACTAGGCTATCCCGTCCCTGTGTGTGTGTGTGTGTGTGTGCGCTCATGTGTATGTGTTCATGTATGCTTGTGTGTGTTGTAATGTTATTTTGCATGCATGTGCATATGAGTGAATGTAAAGTATTTAAGTGGAATGCACTTTGCTCAACTATAACATAAAAACATTAATTGATTAAATAAGCATGTCTGTATAAAAAAATCACACCCAACACTCCTGCCTATATAGCAAAGTATTTCAAAACGGTCATACACACACCAACTTTTCATCCAGTATATACTCTCTCAGTGATGTGATCCCAGGTATGATGAGTGAGACAGTGCATATTCAGGATGATTTCCGTGTAGTTCAGGCTTAAAAGAAGAAAGTGTTTTATTAAATATTACATCAGTTTTCTTCTTCTGAACGCTCAGACAGCAACTATTGTTGTCTTCCATACGAGCAAAAAGGCGTTGCACTGCTGTTAAGCACCTGACAAGTCAGGCCCAGCGCATCCCACTTCTGCAAGGTAGGGAATTGTTATCTTTTAAGCCTTTCTGGGAAAAAGGCAGGAGAATGGACCAAGAAGGCAGAAAATAGACAAGAAGGAGGTGACAGGAAGGAAAGGAACAAGGCAGAAACAAAGAGAGGGATAGAAAAGGGGGAATTCATGGCAAAGAATTTCCAGAAGGTGGGGATGCTGTTTATACTGACCGGTCCCTGGCATCCCCACAGGGAATAACATCTGTTGTGAAATAAACTTGTGCAGTTTTGGTGTCGTGTTGGTGTCATATGTCATGATCACAGTTTAGGACCGACTAGACAAGTATTGTTTTTGTACATGATAATGATTGCTGTAGTCTTTGTTGTTGTTATGTTTTCATCATATGTAGTATCATGTTTTGTTATGTTGGTGACAGACGCCACTGGTTCTGCCAGCTGATCGGTTTTCACCTGAGATGGTCAACTTTGTGTCGCAATGGTATGGATTTGTTAAAAATGTCTTTCTTTAATTTTATATGTTTATTTAGTTATTTTATTACCATGGTATGTTTTTATTTAGTTATTTATTTTTTTATATCGAGGATAATGGGATACGCGCTCATGCGCTTTTTTACATCCAGTCCCCATGGGTATGCAGTTTTGTACATTTTGTCATCCATTCCCACTGACACACAATGGCCTACTCTTTTGTAAAGCAGAACAGATTTAACGTGTGTGCAAGATGTGTTTCATAGTCTTATCCAAAGGACTTTTGGGGAGAGTGGAGTCTGCACTGATGTTAACTCCAGGGGAAAAATCCCCTTGAATGGGATTCAAACCCGGGTTGTCAGATTTCGAGCGCAATGTTCTAACCACTAGGCTATCCCATCACCATGTTTGCTTTTGATAGTCTTGTAGAATTTGCACCATTGGTTGATGCTCTGTTCCTATGAAATAAAAGCATACATTCACAGGCATATTTACATACATGCCACACATACACTCGCTTGCATGCATCCATACACACACACACACACACACACACATATGCTCATCTTATAAGGCATGTGATATCAGTAACCTGATCAACTGTGCAAAACAATATCATTTAATACCAAAGGAATTTTGCATGGTTCGTGTAAATCAGTTTGAAATCCTGTGTTAGTCTACACACTGCATAAAAGAAGAGCACTTGTCGTAGCAAAGGACAGAGTCTGACTTCCAGTATTTTACAAAATGACTTTTGTTACGATACAGCCTGTATTGGTCCATGGTTGATGGGAAATGAATCTTTTTGGAAAATCATTTATCTTAAAGCCTAAGTACTTTCCATTGGATTAAACCTTTCTCAGTAACGTATATAAAAAAAAAAAATCAAAACTTTTGCTGATGTCATGTCTTTGCAATGTCTCGCTGAGCTGACAGTGTAGCAAAGCTGTAGTTTCAGCACAGCTACTCTGTGTGTGTGTGTGTGTGTATGTGTGTGTGTGAGTGTGTGTGCGTGCGTGCGTGCGTGCGTGTGTGTGTGCGTGCGTGTGTGCGTGTGTGTGTGTGTGTGTTCATGTTGCAATGCTCATTTAGGTAAGACATTAAGAATTGATCCTTTTATTCATACAAAGCTTTACTTAGAAGCATTCCATGTGAACGTTTGGCCCTTTTCTCTGTGAAATGTCATTGTATCCTTTTAAATATTTATTACTGATTAAACAAAATTTTAAAAAAGAGACATTATATCCTGTTTATGTTGCATTACATTTTGAAAAACGCCAATGATTTTTTTTCAGCATACAGAAAGATCCTGAGGCACGCTTGTCGATCAATGACATGGTGGTACGTCTATATGATATTCTTTCTGTCTGTCTGTCTCTTTCTTTCTTGCTTGTTTGTTTTGTTTGTATTTTTAGCTTTTTTTCTTTCGTTCTTAACTTTGCTCCCCTGTTTTTCTTGCCTTCTTTCCCTGATCTTTTTGTCCATATCTTGGTTTTTTTCTCTCCCTTTCTTTGCTTGTTTGTATGTTTGTCTCGCTTTCATTGAACACACAGTAAACAAACAAGTGCAGGTAACGAACTACAGCTTCATCTTGACAATGGTTTCTCAAGGATTTGTTCAGTGATAAATTGAAATGTACTGTCTTTTCTTTAAACAACTGCTTTGTATTTCTGTGGTTTATTATGTCACTTTTTTGTCCTTTTCCTTTTTGGAAAATTGTCTTCTTTAGTTGTACCATTACTTCCCTGTTTTGAACTTGTTTCCGCTTTTTGTATGATTTAAAAGGAAGATGGTTACAGTGTACTCCATTCATAATTGATTTAACATCCACATTCAGTAATAACATCCACAGAATCAAAGTCTCTGTTTATTTATTTTTTAAAAATTTTATTTTATATCGAGGATAATGGAATAAGCACTTATGTGCTTTTTTACGACCAGTCCCCGTGTGTATGCGGTTTTGTAAATTGTCATCTGTTCCCACCGGCACACAATGGCCTACTCTTACGAAAAGCGGAACAGGATTTTAACGTGTGCGCAAGATGTTCTGATGTTGAGCAAACATGTCCATCATTACTTTCATTTCCAATACTGTGAACCATGTTATTATCTCATTTCCACAATCAGGAACTGTTTTCCATTTCCAGAACCATGAACCGTTTTGATCTCATTTCCAGAACCGTGAAACTGTGTAATAAAGTGTCATGATTTTTTCCTCCCCCCTCCAGAACCATGAATGTCTGCGTCGTCGCACAGAGGAGTCGGCCACCGTCATCAGCCAATGGGTGAAGAGCCGACTGCACGAGATTCGACAGAGCCGAGGATTATAGCGACACGTGTGGTAGGCTACATTGATTCTGTGTCATCATCCTTACAGAAACGTGTGTAGGAGGGTACATTGATTCAGTGTCATCCTTATAGCATCACGTGTAGTAGGATACACTGATTCAGTGACATCCTCAAACACAGCAACACGTGAAGTAGGTGTGATTCTGTGTCATCCTTACAGCAACACGTGTAGTAGGCTACATTGATTCTGTGTCATCCTTACAGCATCACGTGTAGTAGGATACACTGATTCAGCATCGTCCTTACAGCAACACGTGTAGTAGGCTATACTGATTCATCGTCCTTACAGCAACATGTGTAGTAGGCTACATTGATTCATCATCCTTACAGCAACACATGTAGTAGGCTACATTGATTCATCATCCTTACAGCATCACGTGTACTAGGCTACACTGATTCATTGTCATCCTTACAGCAACACATGTAGTAGGCTATACTGATTCATCGTCCTTACAGCATCACGTGTACTAGGCTACACTGATTCATTGTCATCCTTACAGCAACACATGTAGTAGGCTACACTGATTCAGTATCAAGCAACATGTGTAGTAGGCTACACAGATTCTGTGTCATCCTTACAGCAACACGTGTAGTAGGCTACATTGATTCATCATCCTTACAGCAACACATGTAGTAGGCTACACTGATTCATCATCCTTACAGCAACACATGTAGTAGGCTACACTGATTCTGTGTCATCCTTACAGCAACACATGTAGTAGGCTACACTGATTCTGTGTCATCCTTACAGCAACACGTGTAGTAGGCTACACTGATTCTGTGTCATCCTTACAGCAACATGTGTAGTAGGCTACACTGATTCATCATCCTTACAGCAACACGTGTAGTAGGGTACATTGATTCATCATCCTTACAGCAACACATGTAGTAGGCTACATTGATTCATCATCCTTACAGCAACACGTGTAGTAGGCTACATTGATTCAGTGTCATCCTTACAGCAACACGTGTAGTAGGCTACGCTGATTCATCATCCTTACAGCAACACATGTAGTAGGCTACACTGATTCTGTGTCATTCTTACAGCAACATGTGTAGTAGGCTACACTGATTCTGTGTCATTCTTACAGCAACACGTGTAGTAGGCTACATTGATTCAGTGTCATCCTTACAGCAACACGTGTAGTAGGCTACATTGATTCATCATCCTTACAGCAACACGTGTAGTAGGCTACGCTGATTCATCATCCTTACAGCAACACGTGTAGTAGGCTACACTGATTCTGTGTCATCCTTACAGCAACGTGTGTAGTAGGCTACACTGACTCAGTGTCATCCTTACAGCAACGTGTGTAGTAGGCTACACTGATTTAGTGTCATCCTTACAGAAACGCGTGTAGGAGGGTACATTGATTCTGTGTCATCCTTACAGCAACACGTGTAGTAGGCTACACTGATTCTGTGTCATCCTTACAGCAACTCGTGTAGTAGGCTACACTGATTCTGTGTCATCCTTACAGCAACACGTGTAGTAGGCTACACTGATTCATCATCCTTACAGCAACACGTGTAGTAGGCTGCACAGATTCTGTGTCATCCTTACAGTGACACGTGTAGCATTTAGCAGAAGGACACACTATCATCCACAGTGTGAAGAAAAGTGAAGAGTGGTGGTACTATCTGTTACATTGTGGCCAGTAGCGTCGGTTATAGAAACGATGTAGGTTCTGTTGTTTCGTTTTTTCAGTTCTGTGGTGGGATAGCCCTGCTGGTGCTCTTGCCATGGCAGAAGAAACTAGTGGACAGATAAAAAACAAAACAAAACAAAACAAAAACTGTCGGGACAGATTTTACAATAGAGGGTTTTCAGAGAAGAAGCCCCCCTTTTTTTTCTATAGGGTTGCTAAGTAATGTTGTTGTATTATGAAGGGGTATTGTACAGAAAGGAGGGGAGGGGATCACAGCTGTCAGTTTCCCCCACTTTCAGCTCCTCTCAGCTGCTATCCATCCCATCCCATCCCAGCTGGTGCTGCTAACTATAGCAGAAACTGATGGGCATTTGGACTTGGTTAAAGAAAGGGGCTAATTTTAAGCTTGACTGAGTGATTCTGGATTTGCACTCTGTGCGGTAGCCTAGTGGTTAAGAGCCCCAAGCTCATGGTCTGACTGCACGGGTTCGAGCCACCACTGTGGGGAGGGGATTTTTCCCCTGCAGTTCACATCAGTGCTGACTCTACTCCCCTGAAAGTTCTTTGGATGAGACTGTATAAACCGAGGCCCCATGTACGAGTGCATGGAGAACATCTCGACTCGTGTGAAAACCTGTTCTGCCTTTCGGAAAAGCAGGCCATTGCCTGCTGGTAGGAATGGATGACTCGGTATAATGAAAATGCATGCACACTGGTTTCATGTTTAGACATCATCTCCGAAGTCGGAATGCGGTTACCTTCGTAGTGGGCAAAATGGTCGCATACGCAAAATCTCATCATTGGGTAACCTTGGAGTTCAGGCAAGGAATATGAAAAAAAAAGAAGCCCCCTCTCCCCTCTTCCCCCCCCTCCCTTTTTGTTGTTGTTGTTGTTGTTGCTAACAGTGTTGCCAAATATTGGAGAGGTGTCATATTGAAAAATGAAAAGAGGTTTTGGGCATTGTGACTAGCGGTGTGTATTGCTCACAGTTCAGTTCTAAGAGGAAAGACTGGTGTAGGTTGGTAAGGTAGATAGTGTGGCGCTGTGGCTGTTATATGGTAGTGGCACGTTTTGGGATGGGTTAGACTATGTTCTGTAGACAGCCGCGGTTTTGATTTATGTTGAATTGATTTAGTTAGTGCATACATGTGTGTGTGTATTTGTGTGTGTGTGGTGTTTGTGTGTGGTGTGTGTTTGTGGGAGAGAGTGAATGCACGTGTGTGTGAGAGAGAGTGAACACATGTGAGTGTGAGAGAGTGAATGCTTGTGTGTTTGTGTATGTGTGTGTGTGAGAGAGTGAATGCATGTGTGTGTGTGTGAATGCCTATATGTCTGTGTGTGTGAGAGCGCTTGCATAAGTACATTTGCCTATTTGCGCCTTTTCGTTTATTTTATGAACAACATGGACTTGTAGAAATCGAGCTGTAATAGACATAAAAATACTTTGAACAATGATAGACATAGAATGCAATCACTTGAGCTGTAATAGACATAAGAATGCAATCACTTTGAGCAGTGATAGACATAGAATGCAATCACTTGAGCAGTGATAGACATAGAAAGCAATCACTTGAGCAGTGATAGACATAGAATGCAATCACTTTGAGCAGTGATAGACATAGAATGCAATCACTTTGAGCTGTGATAGACATAGAATGCAATCACATTCGAGTAGTAATAGACATAGAATGAAAAGGTAAAGGTGTCCCATAACCTGTGTGGTTGTAGGGGAGCGAAGCATCAGAGACCTCACTTTTCCGGGGGCCAGCATATTGAGGGCGGCACCCATCTCCTCTCCCTCGCTGCTTTACCTTCCCTGACCCTAAAGAGGCAGGTACCCATTTACAGCTGGGTGAACTGGGGGACTGTAAGAAAGCCAAGGCATGCAAACGGTCACCCATCCAAGTGGTAACCACGCTCGATGCTGCTTAACATTGGCTGGGGGGAAGCGAAAGCTCCGACCACTGAGCTAGCCCGACCCCAGATAGAATACAATCACTATAGAAAGGAAAGAAAAGCCTGTTGGATGCCTTGCATTGTAGGTGACTTCATACATTCTTGTTGAATCAACTGATGTGATACGGTGCTCTTCTTCTGCTGCTGTACATATCTCTATGCTTTGGAGGTCTGTCTGACTCTTGGTTGTTCAGCTGAACAGTGCTTACTGTATTCCTTTCTGTTATTTGTAGCTTCTGTTATAGAGAAGCCAGATTTAATGTGCGTTGCTGTATTTATGTTTATATCAGAGATAGATAGAGATACAGGGAGGGAGAGAGAGAGAGATAGAATGTGCAGCTCATTCAAGTTGATATGTATAATGTGCATGTACTGATATACATTTTGTGCTGATATACATGTGCTTGCATGTGTGCATTGATGTGTGTGTGTGCGCGCGCGCATGCATGCGTGCATGTGCGTGTATAACTATGTTGTTTTATATTGCAAAGAGTTAGGACGATAAAACTAAACTCATGCCAAACTTGACTGCTGCAAATTGTAAGAATTACATGGAGAATACGCGTTGTTCAATTTCTGTGAAGTACTTCATTGCATTATGATATAAATCGTGTATTTATTTACGAGCACCCACTGTTTAAAATTGTCATGCAGTGACTTGCATTGGTACAGGTAGTTTTGATGGGTCTAGTCTGCTGTGTTGGTGTGGCAGTACCGTGTGTTCTGTTAGTGATTGTTGTGTTACTATATGTGAGGGTTATTTATTAATACAGTGTGGGTGGGCTTCAGTGTCCAACAACAGTATTAGAGAAACTCGGAGATTTTGAGCTGCGTCCTTGTTTAGTGTCCTGCTTTCTGCATGTATACATACAGACAGGCAGGCAGGCTGGCCGGCAGGCAGAGACAGGAAGGGACACACACAGACATTCACTGAGACATGTACACACAGAGACGCATTCCTTCAATCTCTCTCTCTCTCTCAAACTCTCTCTCTCTCTCACACACACACACACACACACACACACACACACACACACACACACACACACACACACACAAACTGAATGTATAAAAGCTCACAAGTGCTTATTCGATTATTCTCGAAATAAAAGAATAAAACACACACACACACACTTTCAGAAAATGATTATTATTCAAAACATATTTAAAATTTGTTTTTTCAAGCTTGTGTTTCACAATAGCATGATTATAGGATTTTGGAAATGGACAACAACAACAAAATAGGTATGAGTTTTGATGATGTGCTCATGTAGCAAAGGACTCGCTCCCAGAGAAATGAGAAGCATCAACATCTTCAATCATGTGTATCACGCCAAAGTCGGATGCGCTGGGCCTGACTTGTCAGGCACTTAATGGCAGCGCAACACATTTTTGCTCATATGGCAGAGGACAATAGTTGCTGTCTGAGCGTTTGATGATGACAAGGAAGAAGACAGAAGAAGAAGAAGTGAAGAAGAAGAAATAGAAGATGAAGAAGAAGAAGATAGAAGAAGAAGAAAACAGTAGAAGATGAAGATGAATAATAATAAGAAGAGGAAGAAAAAGAAGAAGAAGAAGAAAAAGAAATAGACAGAAGATGAAGAAGACAGAAGAAGATGAACAAGAAGAAGTTAAAGATGAAGAAGAAGATGAAGAAAAAAGCAGAAGACAGAAGTGGAAGCAGAAGAAGATAGAAGAAGACAGAAGAAGTAGAAGAAGCAGAAAAAAAAGAAGACAGAAGAAGAAGAAGAATCATGTATATGCAGCTGCCTGTAGTGCTCAGTAATGCCTGTCCTCATTGTATTGATACTTGCATATATTGATAGAAATATACATGTGGATGCCTATTGGTCATACACTCTACTTCTTGTTGTTGGCTTGTTTGCTTTTGTGTTTTATTGCTGTGAAATGTCACGTTTGGTTTGGATAGGAAGCATGTTGAAGTAAGTGCTCATAGTACTTAGTGATAAACTGTTTGTTCTGACAGTAAGTCTAGTTCAGTCCATACGAAAGGAGTTTGATATTCACAGATGATGTTGCATGATAAACCAGACAGAAGTGTTAACAGCTGTAGTGACAGATATATGTGTGTGTGTGTGTCTCTCTTTCTCCACACACACACACTTTTGAGAATATTCACAGCTCAAAGGAGAGCGTATGACACAGGAAGGTTATGTGAGTCCATGAAGTTGTGGGTTTGAATCTCAGCAACGGCATCTGGAGAATTAAGGGTGGGGAGTTTCTGTGATCTCCTGGGTCAACCTAACGCACAGACCTGCCAGTGCTGTGATTCCATGTGTATATATATGTATATATGTGTGTGTATATATATATATATATATATATATATATATATATATATATATATATATATATATATAGGTAAAAGGTAAAGGTGTCCCATAACCTATAAGGTCGTAGGGTCAGAGACCTCACTTCTCTAGGGCCAGCATATTGAGGGCGGCGCCCATCTCCTCTCCCTCGCTGCTTTACCTTCCCTGACCCTAAAGAGGGCAGGTACCCATTTACAGCTGGGTGAACTGGGGGAACTGTACTGAGGCCAAGGCGCGCAAACGGTCACCCATCCAACTGGTAACCACGCTCGACGCTGCTTAACTTGGCTGGGGGAAAGCGAGTGCTCCGACCACTGAGCTATCCCGTC
The DNA here is from genome assembly GCA_028751875.1 of Rapana venosa. Taxonomy (NCBI): domain Eukaryota; kingdom Metazoa; phylum Mollusca; class Gastropoda; order Neogastropoda; family Muricidae; genus Rapana; species Rapana venosa. The sequence continues at coordinate 64,413,137 of CM054147.1, forward strand.
CCCTACATATATATATATGTATACACACACACACACATGCAGAAGATCACATATGTATGTTAAAACTCCTGTCTTTCATACCAGCAGTGTTTGGTGTGTTGTGGAAACATGAATGGTGGCAACATGCACACTGTACCTGGAGAGGGATAGGCTCCTCCGCCAGGTTCAGTTTGCCCCACACACATGGCCTGACACATTCAGTGCAGTGTAGGTGCCTCAAGAACTCCTGAGAGAATTAAAGGGAGAAGAAGAAGAAGAAGAAAAAAAGGGGGTGGGTCGAGGATATGAGTTAGAAAGACAGTAAATCTAGTTCATAGTATTGTGTGGAGATAGAGAGAGAGACAGGAGAAGAGAGAGAGAGAGAGAGAGAGAGAGAGAGAGAAGAGAGAGAGAGAGGAGGAGGAGAATAATCAATATAGTATGTTGTGTGTTTTCCTCTTATGTATGTTTTTTTTATTTTTCCTATTTTTTATACCTGTTAATGAATAACATTATATAGTGTGTGTGTGGAGATAAGAGAGAGAGAGAGAGAGAGAGAGAGAGAGAGAAAAGAGAGAGAGAATAATCATATAGTATGGTTGTGTGCTTTCCTCTTGTATGCTTTTAAAAAAAAATTTCCTATTTTTTATCCTGTTAATGAATAACATTTGAGATAAGTGGCTTTTAATATCATATCTAATAAATTTTTAACTGTATCAGAAGAGTTTAGCCTATGACAACAGGCTGAATAATTGTAACAAAGCAAAAAAATCAGAAAGCACACATTTGATTGTTTATGTATCTTACCATGTAAATCATGTCAGATTTTTGTTTTTGTAAAGTCTGGTGTTAATGCACTCTGGGAGAGCTGTGAAGAAACCCTGCCATTACGTTGCGCCACCAGTTGTCCTCATTATTGTTTTGGGTGATCTCTCTGTGATTTTGCTGACAGCTTTTGAAATGTTATGCTAAAAAAGTTGTAATGATTGTAAAGTAAAGAGTCCAAACCTATAAGGTCGTAGGGAGTGAGGCTTCAGAGACATAGTTTAGGGCCAGATAGAGGGCGGAGCCATCTCCTTGCCCGTGGTTTATTCCTGAGCCTAAAAATAGGTGCAGGTACCCTTTACGTGTATGTACTTACCAATGCCGAAATGCACCCATAACGTAACCACGTCGAGTGGCTTAATTGGATGGGGGAAAGCGAGTGCTCTGGACCAACGAGTACGTACCGCCGTAATATATGTATGATGATAGTTGTTACTATGATATGCTTAAAACAATGTGCCGTATATCTTCTTATGCATTTATGAATGACATGTGTGAATGTCATTTTTATTTTATTTTTTAGCAGTACTCTTTTTTAATAAGAATTTTTTAAAGCTGTAATCCATTGAAGAGTTTAGCCTTGATGAACTCAACAGGCTGAATAATTGGAACAAAAGAGAAAAGAAAATTTTAGATTTAAAGCACACATTTTGGACGTGTGGTTTGCCAAGTGTATCTTTGACCATGAAATTCATGTTTTAAAATTTTTTTTTTTTTTAAAGTCTTGTGTTAATGCATTTGAGGATAGAGCTGTGAAAGAAACACCTGCAATATCGTTGTCTGGACGGCACAGGTTGTCCTATAATATCTGTTTGGGTGATTCTGGCTCTGCTGCATTTTGCTGACAGCTTTCTTGACACATGTTATGCTTTCAAGTTAAAATGATATGTAATGATGTGTAAAAGGTAAAGGAGTCCCATAACCTATAAGGTCGTAGGGGAGTGAGGCTTCAGAGACATCAGCTTCTCTAGGGCCAGCATATTGAGGGCGGCGCCCATCTCCTCTCCCTCGCTGCTTTACCTTCCCTGACCCTAAAGAGGGCAGGTACCCATTTACAGCTGGGGTAACTGTACTGAAGCCAAGGCGCGCAAATGGTCACCCATCCAACTGGTAACCACGCTCGACGCTGCTTAACTTGGCTGGGGGAAAGCGAGTGCTCTGACCACTGAGCTATCCCGTCCCCTATCCCGTCCCGTAATGATATGTATGATTGAATAAGTTGATAACATATGAATATGCTTAACCAACAATGTGCCAAATGCTATTATCATTCTTATGTGGGCATTTGTTGAAATGGAGTCCTGTGTGTGACAGTGTTGATGTTTTCTTCTTTTATTCCGTTATTTTTGTCTCGGCGGCATCTGGTGAATTGGGTGGGGATTTGTACAAATTCCTAGGTCAGCTTCAAGTGCCAGACCTGCCAGTGCCTTCATTCTCTTTATGAAGACCAATAAAGTACGTTTAAGATCCTGTAATTCATATCAGGGTTTGGTGGGTTATGGAAACACAAACATACTCAGCATACATCCCCGAAGTCAGAAAGCAGTTACCTTCATGGTGAGCGAAAATGGTCGCATACACAAAATCTCACCATTGGTGAACCTCAGAGCTCTAACCAGGGAAGGAAAAACAAAATACATCTTTTTATGATGTCTCCCCCCCCATTCCTGTATTGATGATTGAAGTGTTCTGTAAGCTGATTTGGTGTCTTTTGCGAAAAAAGTGAAAATGTATTTTTTATGTACACATAGAATGTATGGAATGACTCCAAATGTCTGAAATGATGTTAAGACGAGCTGCTGGTAAAAGTCACTACACAGACTACTGCAGACCAGATTTTTTATTTCATAAAGAATGTAGTATTGAGAAATTGTTGTGTGATTTGTAAAATTTTTATGAATGAATGATTCATTGATGTGTTTTTATTTAATCATTTATTTATTCTTTTATATCGAGGATAATGGAATAAGCACTTGTGTGCTTTTTTTCATCTAGTCCCGTGTGTATGCAGTTTTGTCAATTTTGTCATGTATGTGTCTGTATGGGGTTGTGTGATGATCACATGCATTACACAAGTTTGTACATATTGTGTTTGAGAGAGAGAGAGGGGACATTTAAACAGACTCCTAGGAGGGTGTGTGTGTGTGTGTTTATTTTTATTTATTTTTTTCTTGTATTTTGAGGATAATGGATTGTGTGACATGTGTGTGTGTGCGTGCGCGTGCGTGTGTGTGCGCGCGCATGTGATTACACCTGTTTGCCTTTCTGTTTGAATCCTATCTTTTCAGGTATTGCTTTCTAAATAACATGTCATTGTCTTTCATTCCTATTAATGTACACCAATAGACCAGTTGCTGCAAACGATTTTTAAGAGTTAAGAGATTAATCTTGTTGCTATTGCTTTGGTGATTGTTGTCAGTCTGTCTGAATTTCCTTCTTGTCAACATGAATACATAGAGTCAGTGAACTACCTTACTTGAATATGTATTTGTGCAGGCACAAATTCATGAAAATAAACTTACTTTTGAAAATGTTAAGCGTTTGGAATTATGTGAGGCAAAGTGTAATATATCTCAGCTTGAAATTTTTTCTTTTTCTGATGCTTTCACTCTTTCTGTCTTTTATTTTTCTGTTTGTCTGTCTGTCGTCTAACATTCAGATTTATTTATTTTGTATCATGTTGAGACATTCTCTCTGCCTCTCTGACAAATAATGATAAAAAATATTCTGTTTGTCTTATGTCATGTACACAAAAGACTCTCACACATGTTACAACACACACTTAAACACACACACACACACACACACACACACACACACGAAGGGAGAAGGAAAGATGCGCACACCAGAATCACAATTAAGAATCACAATTTTAATAGAATTATTTGGTGCCCAGGGCATGTACAGTGTACACGCATTTGATAATAAGTCTGTATGCCCATAATAAAGAAAGATCATCAAGTGACTATTCACCCTTTAGTTTTTCACTATCATCCCCTGCCATAGCCACACACGACTTAACTCTGCATTATTAGTATTTTTTACAACTTCATTATTCCCAGAGAGCAGTCTGTCCGGCCTGGGACAGCCCATAGTCTCCCTGCTACATGAAGAAGCAAACCACCCCAAAGAAACCAAAAACTGACAACTGCCATCTTCAGTATGGCCAAGAATTGATAGACAGATCCAGGGTGGTACAACTACCATCTTCAGTATGGCCGGGAATAGATAGATAGATAGACAGATCCAGGGTGGTACAACTACCATCTTCAGTATGGCCGGGAATAGATAGACAGATCCAGGGTGGTACAACTACCATCTTCAGTATGGCCGGGAATAGATAGATAGATAGACAGATCCAGGGTGGTACAACTACCATCTTCAGTATGGCCGAGAATAGATGGATAGATAGATCTAGGATGGTACAACTACCATCTTCAGTATAGCCAAGAATAGATAGGTGGATAGATAGATCCAGGATGGTAGAACTACCATCTTCAGAATGACCAAGAATTGAAGGACAGATCCAGGATAGTACAATCACAATCTTCAGCATGGCCAAGAATTGAAGGACAGATCCAGGATAGTACAACTACCATCTTCAGTGTGGCCAAGAATAGGTAGACAGATCCAGGATGGTACAACTACCATCTTCAGTATCACCAAGAATAGATGGATAGATAGATCTAGGATGGTACAACTACCGTCTTTAGTATGGCCAAGAATTGAAGGACAGATCCAGGATGGTACAACTACCATCTTCAGTATGGCCGAGAATAGATAGATAGACAGATTCAGGATGGTACAACTATCATCTTCAGTTTGGCCAAGAATAGATGGACAGATCCAGGATGGTACAACTATCATCTTCAGTATCGCCAAGAATAGATGGATAGATCCAGGATGGTACAACTACCATCTTCAGTTTGGCCAAGAATAGATGGATAGATAGATCCAGGATAGTACAACTACCATCTTCAGTATGGCCAAGAATAGATGGATAGATAGATAGATAGATCCAGGATAGTACAACTACCATCTTCAGTATGGCCAAGAATAGATAGATCCAGGATGGTACAACTACCATCTTCAGTATGACCAAGAATAGAAGGACAGACAGATCCAGGATGGTACAACCACCATCTTCAGTATGGCCAAGAATAGATGGATAGATAGATAGATAGATCCAGGATAGTACAACTACCATCTTCAGTATGGCCAAGCATAGATAGATCCAGGATGGTACAACTACCATCTTCAATATGGCCAAGAATAGATGGACAGATAGATCCAGGATGGTACAACTACCATCTTCAGTATGGCCAAGAATAGATGGACAGATCCAGGATGGTAGATAGATCCAGGAGGGTTCTGTACAACTGCCATCTTCAGTATGGCCCAAAACAGATAGACCCAGGATTACGTTAGGGAAATTTATGCCTCTTCAACTGTCTACAGCACCAATACATAACAGGAATTGGAACGAATCCAGCACCAGACCAGACATGGCAACAAGAAACACTTGATCAGGACCAGTGGCACTATTCCATCAGAAGATCCAGCAGAAAGTTTGAACTAAAGAGAAGCAACACAGCAAAGGAGAAGTGCAATAGATAGAAAGAGAGATCAAAGGATGAAGCAACAATAGTTCCAGTTCCTTGGTCTGCCCAGGAGGATGCAACAGAACATGGTACTCTCAAATCAGCCTCTTCAGTCACTTAAGTGACACCATCTTTTTCTTTCCCCTAAACACTCGGGCCCATGTAAAGACCCAAAATCATAAAATTCTCACCCATCATCATCCCCTCCGAAGGGCCCCCCTTGACAACAGAAAGTCGTCCTATCGCCTGTGAAAATACCCACAATGTCTTTCATTTTATTTTTCAGACCTAAGCAATTGCAGTATAAGGTCGAAAGGTTTTTTGCGGGTATGAAATCAAAATTTCATGGGAAAATGACATAATATTTCCTCCTTGGGGTGGTGGGGTGGGGGTGCTGTCATATAAAAGAAAATCCCTACCTGAAAATTTCTTGCTGGGGAAATTCCCCCCAAAATCTCTTTTTTTGTTTTTCTGTGTTTTTTCCTTTTTCTTGTTTCCCTGTCACCCCATTGTCTATTTGACCCCTTTTGGTCCATTTGGGCCTGTTTTCCCCCCCCTCCCACCCCCCCCCAGACAGAAAAAAAAAAAGATAACAGTTCCTCCCATGTTGAAGTCAGATGCACTGGGTCTGACTTGTCAGGTGCTTAACGGCAAGTGCAACGCTTATATTATGAGAGACAACAATAGTTGCTCTCTGAGGGGTTCCATGAGGAGGAGAACATCATACTGTAGATTTGACACCACAATATGTGTGCGGCAATTCAGTCACTACCATACAATTAGGGCCTGGCAAACCACAGAGGCCACACCAGGGCTGTTACTACGTTCAGTGTTCCAAGTCATTAAAACTGTAATTACTTGCAAAGTAAACAAAACAACACAATGTGAAATCAGTTAACACAGATTGTGTTGTTGTTGTTGTTTACAAAACAACACAATGTGGAACCAGTTATAAAGTTGTTCCTCATCATAACGTTCAATAAGTAGCCAATCACACCAAAACTGTGTCATGATTATGACATAACAATGTACTTTCGCTACCACATCACACAGTGACTTACATTGACATTAATTGCAGTATGACACATAATCATTCATACCAGTCACAATCATGCTGGGCTGTCAGTAAAAGTACACTAGAACTAAAAAAGTTCTTCCATCCCCCCCCCCCCGTCTCTTGTTCCAAAAAAAACAAAACAAACCCCAACAAAACAAAGAAATGTCACTTTTCCCTGTGTGTAGGTTTCTGCTATTCCATTTCAGCCATAACCCACACACACAACAGGCAACTCATGCAGAACTGGGGGAGCTTTCAAAAACCACGGCACCTCTGTCCATCCTGGCATTCATCTCGGATAGCAAACTCTTAGATAACTTTTCAACCAGCCCTAACGGAAATTAAAAATTGGGTGGAGGCAATTTTCAGAACGAGGAAAACTTCACTCTGACAATGGCGTCGCGTCACGATTCCCTCCCTTGTCCCTTGTTATGGAAAATGCATATTTCATGTTGCCGTGTCCCCCGTACTAGTCGCTTTAATGGATTGGCAATCAATGCCGTTGGCACGTTGTCATATGAAAATAACATTACATGAGAAGCTGGACTCGTTAAAGGAAAACAACAACAGCAACAAGAACATTACACGTTAACAACAATTTCAAACAAGGACGGTGACAAAAAGAACAACATCATGGGACAACAACAAAATCAGTAGCAAGGAAAAAGAACGAGAAGAAGGAGGACAAAAAGAAGAAAAAAAGAGGAGAAGAAGAAAAAGGACGAAAAGAAGAAGAAGATGAAAAAGATGATGAAGAAGAAGGACAAGAAAAAGACGAAGAAGAAAAAGAAGGGGAAAAAAAACAAGAAGAAAAACAAGAGGACAAAGATAAAGACAAAGAAGAACAAGTCGAAATAGGAAGAGGAGGAGAAAATGGAGAAAAAGAAGAAGAAAAAAGAAGCAAAATACAGATGAAGGAGAAGGAGCAAAAGAAGAAGAAAAGAGGAGACGAAAAAGAAAGATGAAGAAGAGAAGAATGATTAGAAGAAGGAGAAGAAAACAGAAAAATTAGAGGAGGGGGAGAAGGAGGAGGAGGAGGAGGACAAAATTGAGAAGAGGAAAAAGAAGGAAGAGAAAAAAAAAGAATGGAAGGAGAAGAAGGAGAAGGATAAGAAGAAGAGAAAGGAGAAGAAGAAGAAGAAGGAGGAGGACAAGAAGAAGAAAAATCCGCAAAACACAACAACAACAACAAAAGGAGAAGAAGCAAAAGGAGAAGGAGGAGGAGGAGAAGAAGAAAAGACTTATTATCCTGTCGAGGCATGGCTTGTATTTTTGTGACTCTTTTCTTGAATGAATTCTGTTTAAACCATGAAGAAAAGAAGAAGAAAAAAAAGGAAACAGAGGAAGGGGAAGACAAACAGAAACAACAAACATCACTCCTCACTTGTCGGGTATACAATTTTTTTTAAAATGGGTTACTGTAAGGGGCAGATAACCTCACACATGGTTCGGGTGGTCTAGACGTAACGCTCTTGCCTACAAAGCAACAAGTTCGGGTTCAAACCCACTTTGTACCCGAACTTTCCCCTCTCCTCCACCCTTCCCATCCACTAAACCTTAAGTGCGTGTCTGGGTGCTAGTCTTTCGGACGACACGAAAAATCGAAGTCCGGTGACTAACATGCATTTTAGCGCAGTCCTCAATATCTGATCCCTTTTTGTAAGAGTAGGTCATTGTGTGCCGGTGGGAACAGATGACAGAAGTTACAAAACCGCATACACACGGGGACTAGGTGTAAAAAAAAGCACATACGTGCTTATTTTCATTATCCTCGATATAAAAGAATAAAATAAAAATAAATAAATAGATAAATCCCTTGCGATCGAGCCACCAGCGAGATGCCAGTTCCAGGGGATGTTTTCCTCTGGAGTTAACAGCAGTGCTGACTCCACTCTCCTGAAAGTTCTACGAATGAGACTGTCAACCGAGGTCCCGTGTGTGAAAGGCACGCAGAGCATCTTGCGTATACGTTAAAAACGAACACCTTTCGGAAGAGTAGGCCATTTCGTGCCGGTAAAAAGCGGTCGGGAAAAAATTCACACACACACACACACACGCACGCACGCACGCACGCGCACACACACGCACGCACGCACACACACACACACACACACACACCCACGCACGCACGCACGCATGCACGCACGCACACACACACACACACGCACAATACAATTTCTTTCATTAATGGAATGTCTTTAAGAATTTGCTGTAAGCTACACAGATGACAAAATTTACAAAAACCGCATACACACGGGGACTGGATGTAAAAAAAAGCACATAAATGCTTATTCCATTATCTTCGATATAAAATAATTAAAAAACCACACACACACACACACACACACACACACACACACACACACACACACACACACACACACACACACACACAGCAACAACAACAACAACCCCCCCCCCCCTCCCCCCAGAAATCCCTCATACACACAGGTGTCGCGATTAAAGTCCTTCGAATGAGACTGTAAACCGAAGCCCCGTGTTCGAACGCACGCAGAACATCTTGCGCACACGTTAAATCCTGTTCCGCTTTTCGAAAGAGTAGGCCATGGTGTGCCGGTGGAAACAGATGACAAAAATTGACAAAACCGCATACCCACGAGGGACTGGATGTAAAAAAAGCACATGAGTGCTTATTCCATTATCCTCGATATAAAAGAACACACACACACACACACACACACACACACACACACACACACACACACACACACACACACACACACACACCACCACCACCACCACCACCACCACAATCAC
>CM054147.1:64434876-64437376 GCA_028751875.1 Rapana venosa
CCTTCTTCATCTTCACCTATTCTGTGATCTTGTAGACTGTGGGGGCACCACTGAAGATTTTGCAACCAGCTTCCTCCACTCCTCGCGCTGTTCAGCTTTCCGTAGGAAATCGTTCCACTCAAGCCCCGGTCCACTCTCTGAGGTTGTCTTCCCATCGTTTTCTCAAACAAAGAAACAAGCAAGCAAGGAAGCAAGCAAACAACACAAAACAACCCCCAAACAACACAACAACAACAACAACAACAACAACAACAACACCCGCAATCTTAAAACAACCCCCATAACCCCAATTTGAAAACAGAACATGCATTCAATAATTTTATGAGATTTAACACAATCTGTTTCAGATCTATTAAAAAAACCCAACCAAACCATCCGTTTAAAGATACACGGTAAAAATAATATTTGACAGAAAAAAGTGACATGCTATGAATTACTTACATAAAACCCAAAGACTTGCATTGAATCAAACATGATAACATCCGACACAAATATGTACAAAAAACTATAAACATGATTATGGGTTAGAGTAAGAAAAAACAAAGAAATTCAGCAGATGTGACATCAATATTTCTTTAAAAAAACACCAACAAAAAAAAAAACAACCCGAACAGCTCCCCCCCCCCCCCCAACGTTCAAACACCTCTGATGCGTTCTTTAAAAAACCCAACTAGCCCTCCCCCCCAAAAAAACAACAACAAAACCAACAACAAAAAACCAACAACCAAAAACAAAACTAACAAACAAAAAAAGCCCCCACAACAAAAACCACATTCTTCTCGAAATACTAAACCTCCACATATGATATGCTCTTTAAAAAATTAACTGAAGCACACTTTTTGTAAAAAAATGTTTGGTTGAAATGAGAACTAAACTGTTCGTGACTAAAATATAAACAGTTCATCACGTACAATACAAGTCTAAATATGCAGTACATCTCAAAAACGCCCCAAATCCCTAACAAGCATACATCAAACAATATTCAACTATTATGCTCGTGTCATAATAATACACACTTAGATTGACAGAAAATAACACACATTGTCCTATTGCTTTACCTGTGTTGTGTCCAAACTATTTACATTCAGTGTAAGAGAAAATCGCAACATTCTAAATATTCTAACAACCATCTAAAATCTATATTAAAAAATGGTCAGTAGTATTTTACCAGCTATATTATCATAATATCCACATATCAATGGCAGTGGTTCAACATGGTTTTCAGTCTAGTGACCATACTGACAGTTAACACATGTATCACACATCTGAACAAATAGTGATGGAGATCATAACCATGCACTTCATAACAACAGCACATAATACATTCTCACAAACTTGAACATGAGATTTAGGCCTACCTAGTACTTTCCAAAGAATAAAAACAAATACAGATTTCAAACAACACGAAGATCATACCACATCCCAACAAAGAAAGAAAGGAAGGAACAAACAAGGAATGAATAAAAGAGCGAAGGAAGGTGGCAGAACGGTTTAGATGATCACCTACCAAACACACGTTAAAACCTGTTCCGCTTTTCGTAAGAGTAGGCCATTGTGTGCTGTTGGGAACAGATGACAACATTTACAAAACCGCATACACACGGGGACTGGATGTAAAAAAAGCACATAAGTTCTTATTCCATTATCCTCGATAATAAAACCAACAACAACAACAACAACAACAAACAACAACAACAACAACAACAACAACAACAACAACAAGAAGTAAACCGTGAGGTTCTGCGTTCGATTCCCAGCCTCGCCCTTCCTTCCCAGTTTGACAAAAAAACACCGAACTGAATTTCAAATCTTTCAGAGGATACTCTAAACCAGTCAGACCCGCGTGCTTACAGTAAGACTTGTGCGCATCACAAGAACTCACAACTGTTGACAAATCGGAAAGAGCAGGGAGGTACATCCTGGGCAAAGTTGGCAGGTTTATTTCCCAGCTGTAATCCCGACGTTGGAATACAGCTACCTTAATGGTGAGGGAGGGGGGGGGGGGACGGTTGTAAACGGGAAAAAAAAATCACCATTACTAAACCTCAGAGCTGTAGGTCGAGGATCCCCAAAAAAAAAAAAAGAAAAAGAAAAAGAAGAAGAAGAAACCGAACCAGCCAAACCTAGTAAGCAAAACAAGGAATGAATAAAAGAACGAACGAAATAACAAACAAAGAAACAACAAAGGAACGAAAGAAGCATCTATTAAACAACATGCAAACAGCCAGACCTCTTGTCCGTGTCCGTTTGCCCCTTCTCCTTCTAGAACAGCATTTAGAAAAAAACCAACCCATCTATTTTCTATTTGTAAAACGAGATAAGCAAACAAACAAACAAGCAAGAAAACGATAAACAGTTCATGCAGCGTTGAATGCAGTAAATGTCTGAAACCATGATCAATACTCGTTATTGTTGATATTGTGTTTTTTTTCTGTCTCCAATGTCGTACGATGGGTGTGTGCTATTTTGCATGTTGCAGAGAATCGATATCTGCCTGTGT
>CM054147.1:64439876-64454876 GCA_028751875.1 Rapana venosa
AACCAAAATGAAAGAAAGAAAGCAAAAGAAAGAAAGAAACCCAAACATGAAAAAATAGCCTCAAATAAAGCAAACACCCCCAACCAATCAACCCCCCCCCAAAACAACAACAACAACAAAACAACCAAAACCACCCAGCAAAACAAAACAACACAACACAACACAAACCACACACACACACACACACACACACCTGCCCAACGCCCCACCGCCCCCCCAAAAGCAAAATCTGTAAACAATCTTAGCAGCATAACATTACCGGAAGGGGGCAATCTCCATTATACGCAAGGCAGGCTTGGCAATTTCCAGACACAAAGAAACGAGAGAGAGAGAGAGAGAGAGAGAGAGAGAGAGAGAGAGAGAGAGAGAGAGAGAGAGAGAGAGAGAGAGAGAAACAAGAAGACAAACCCGTTCTCAGCCCGCCCCAAACACCTTTCCCTTATATGGAAATAGCCCAGTACTCCCTACCAGCGCCTACTTAGCATATTGTGACTGGTATAGCACAGGAAATTAGCATAATTATATCACAGGTCCACCCTAAAATAGGTTAACAAAAAAGGGGTCTAATGATTACGATACTTTGTTTCTATTTTGACATAAGGTATGAAACATTTATTTTTTCAGTTCAATTTTTATACCACTTTAAGTCAGGGCAGATTTCTCTTTGTGAAATTCGGGATGCTCTCCCCGGGGAGAGCGCGTTGCCACACAAGCAGCCTACTCATTATCTTTTTTCTTTTCCTGTCTGCAACTGTATTTTTTCCCCTATTAGAGTGGCTTTTTCTATAGAATTTTGGCAGGTACAACTCTCTTGATGCGTGGGTTCTTTTATGTGCGTTAATTTTTTGTGTGTATCACACGGGGTCTCATCCGAAAGACTAGCACCCAGACACCACTCATAGTCTAATGTATGGGGGAAAGATTTTTGGCCCAAACGGGGATCGAACCACCTCACACTTCCAGCCCGGAAAAGCTTTTCACTTTCTAGACAGGTGCCTTACCTCTAGACCACCGATCCACTTAGCACTGTGACTGATATTGCACAGGTAATTATCATATGACAGGTCCACAGAATAGGCTAACAATAGGGTCTAATGAAGATATTTTGTTCTAATTCGACATAAGACATGAAACAAATTGATTATCCTTCTTAGCTAACACAGAAAAAAAAGTAGAGCAGGGAAAAAAAGTAAAATGTACACACACACACACACTTTTTAACCAAACCAATACCTGTCCCCTATCCCCCCACTCCCCCCCCCCCCAAAATAAAAACAAACCCACAACAAAACAACACTCCCAACAACACAGAACAAAATAAAGAAAAAAGAAAAAACCCACAACAAATAAAAACAAAACAAACCACGGAACAAACAAAACAACCTAAATAAAAACACAAAAAAGACCCCCAAAACCCCCCAAACCAAATACCCCCACCCTCCTCCTCCGTGGAAATGCCGGAATACCTTTCCGTACAAAACCATCCCCACCTTCTGGAAATTCTGTGTTAGAATTGTCCCCCTTTCTTTTTGATCACTCCCTTTGTTTCTGTATTTTGTCTTACCACCACCACCACCACCCGCTCACTCTCGTGCTTATTTTCTGCCAACCCAGCCCCTATTCCTGCCCTTCTTCATGCAAATCTAAAAAATTATCACCATGAACATGAACTTTCTGATGAGATGTCCTGAAGTCTGAACGTGTGGGCTGAGGCCAGCAGGCAGACCTGGCACTACGTATTTAATAATAATAATAATAATAATAATAATAATAATAATAATGTATGGAATTTATATAGCCCTGAATCTTGTAAAGCAACAAATCAAAGCGCTCAGATGACATGATTTTTTAAATATATATCGAGGATTATGGAATAAGCAATAATAATAATGTGCGGTTTTGTAAATTTTGTCATCTGTTCCCACCGGCACACAATGGCCTACTCTTTCGAAAAGCGGAACAGGATTTAACCTGTGCGCAAGATGTTCTGCGTGCGTTCGCACACGGGGCCTCGGTTTATAGTCTCATCCGAAGGCCTTTGACATTCAGTTCGATTTTTTTGTCAAACTGGGAAGAAAGGGCGAGGCTGGGAATCGAACCCAGAACCTCACGGTTTACTTGCTGGCTGGTAAACGTCTTAACCATCCTGCCACCTTCCTTCCTTTATTTCACCCAATGAGACCCCCCCCCCCCCAACCCCCCGACATAACAACAACAACAACAGCAAGCTACCGCCAACAAACAACTAAACCATTAAAAAAAAACACCCCAGCCACCCTTAAAATCTCTGCATGTTAGAAATCTTACAATCTGAATACTATCAATATTGAAATACACGACATAAAACAACGCGGCAACCAAAATCCATCACATCACTGCCTTTGTTTCAGCAACCACTTGGGAAAAAAAAAAAAGAAAGAAAGAAAGAAAGAAAGAAACACACCCTGGAATATCTAAGCGCTACTCTGTAATGTTATCAGAGTCAACGTCGCTCAAAGCATTATTTAGAACAAACTCCACCATTGTCAATATTGCTTTTAAAGCCCAGCTTACCTTCTTTGAAACAAATAGGAATTGTCCAACACTCACATCGCGACCGACTCTCATGAAAACACAGTATAAAAACATGTCCGTTTTCTACTGTCCAAAAAAAACACAAACTGGTTTTCCCTGTTGGAATGCCGGGAGGCCTGTCAGTATAAAATAAATCCATCTCCACCTTCTGAAAATCATGTGCTTCGAATTCCCTCTTTTCTATCACTCTCTTCATTTTCGACTTGCGTTTCTTTTCTTCTTGTCACCTTCTTCTGGTCTATTTTCTACCTTCTCGGTCCATTTTCTTTCCCCTTTTCTTTTCTCTCTCTCTCTCTCTCTCTCTCTCTCTCTCTCTCTCTCTCAGAGAGACTTAAAACATATTCATTCTCTCGCATACCGAAGTCCGATGCGATGGACCTGACTTGTCAACGCGCTTCACAGCATTTTCCGCTCATAGGACAGACTCTAGCAATTCGTTGCTGTCTGAGCCTTTGAATCAGCAGCAGGAGAAGAAGAAAGAAAACAAACGGTTGTCTAGTTTCTCTTCTCCTGGGAGGGTCTGAGGACGGGGGAGGGTCTGGGGGTGGCTCTGGCCCTGACCTCCTCCCTCTTCTGGGTCATGAGGTCCAGCTGTCGTCTGCGCTCCTCCTGCTTCTTGTCGTCGTAGTCCTGCAGCTCCAGGAGAAGCTGCTGTGTTTCCAGCATCACAGGCTGTTGTTGGAGGACAGGCGGCCACAACAGAAACAGAAAACAGAACAGAGCACACGTGGTGGTGATGATGATGAGAAATAGTTTTTTGGAAGTTTCGTGTAAATATGTGTCTCTTCGTTTCATTTCTGTTTATTTAATTTTTTATATATATACTGTTGTTGTTGTTGTTGCTGTTGTTGTTGATGTTGTTGTTGTTGATGTTGTTGATGTTGTTGTTGTTGCTGCTGCTGCTACTACTACTGCTGCTGCTGCTGCTGCTACTACTACTGCTACTATTATCACTGCTGCTGCTGCTACTACTAGTACTATTTTTTTTTATCTATCTATCTATCTATCTATCTATCTATCTATCTATCTATCTATCTATCTATCTATCTGCTTCTCCTCCATCACCTTCTTCTTCTTATCGATTGATTGATCGATTGATCGAGAGAGAGAGAGAGAGAGAGCGCCTAAAATCACTAGTAGTGAATAGGCTGGAAATAGAACGAATCAAGCACACACACAGACACAGACACACACACAGACACAGACACACAAACACAACCGACACACACACACACATACACACAGACAGACACAGACAGACACACAGACACACACACACAGACACACACATACACACTTTATGCGAGCAGACGTAAAATTGAAGACCAACACACAACACACACACACACACACACACACACACACACACACACACACACACACACACACACACACACACACACACACACAAACACACTCACACAACACAAACACACAAAACACTCACACACAGACACACACACACACACACACGCACACAAACACACAAACACACTCACACACACAGACACACACACACACAAACACACACACAAACACACAAACACACTCACACACAGACACACACATACACACACTTTTATGCGAACAGACGTAAAATTGAAGACAAACACACACACACACACACACACACACACACACACACACACACACACACACACACACACACACACACACACACACACACAAACAAACAAACACCCCCATCCCCCTCTCTCACACACCTTTCTCCAACACACACATACCCATAACCCACACAACAAACCGACCCCTCCCCAACTCTGTCACCCACCCGTACCCCTCTACCACCCCAACCCCTACACACAAACTTTCCCTCTCCACACACACCCGTCCTCCCTTCCTCCTCACCCCCCCTTCCCCCCACACAGTCCTCTCCCTCTCTACATCCTCAAAACACAATTTTTTCAAATCTAAGACTTTCCCCTATTGTTTCATCTCATTTCTGTCCTCACCCTCAACAGCCGAAACCCACCACCACCCTGCCATAGTACACAACCTCTGTGTGCGTGTGTGTGTGTGTGTGTGTGTGTGTGTGTGACTCTGTGTGTGTGTGCGTGCGTGTGTGTGTGTGTGTGTGTGTGTGCGCGCGGCGTGTGTGTGTATACATTTGAATTTATAAAAACTATTCTATTAATTGTAACTTTTTGCATGCGTCAGAGTAGGATGATGCAAGCGCTTTGATTTGCTTTTGCAAGATATAGCACTACATAAATTTTATTTATTATTATTCAACCAATGTGTGTGTGTGTGTGTGTGTGTGTGTGTGTGTGCCCGCGGTGTGTGTGTGTGTGTGTGTGTGTGTGCGCGCGCGTGTGTATGTGCGTGCGTGTGTGTGTAAAAACTATTAATTTTAACTTGTTGCATGTGTCAGAGTAGGATAAATGCAAGCGCTTTGATTTGTTTTTGCAAGATGTAAAGGTAAAGGAGTCCCATAACCTATAAGGTCGTAGGGGAGCAAGGCGTCAGAGACCTCACTTCTCTAGGGCCAGCATATTGAGGGCGGCGCCCATCTCCTCTCCCTCGCTGATTTACCTTCCCTGACCCTTAAGAGGGCAGGTACCCATTTACAGCTGGGTGAACTGGGGGAACTGTACTGAAGCCAAGGCGCGCAAACGGTCACCCATCCAACTGGTAACCACGCTCGACGCTGCTTAACTTGGCTGGGGGAAAGCGAGTGCTCCGACCACTGAGCTATCCCGTCCCCTACAAGATAGCACTACATAAATTCTATTTATTATTATTATTATCATTATCCCCCCTACCTCTCCACTCTCTCTTTCCCCCCCCCCCAGCCCGCACCTGCCCCATCCCCCACTCCCCCCCCCCCCCCCAAACCTTACCGTTTTAGACTGATCCCCATGAGCCGAGAAGACAAAAGCCTGATCGGGAGTTCCTGGAATTCCGAACTCCGGCACAATCTCCGAGACAGTCTGTACCCTCGGCGATGCGCGGCTGCCTCCTCCTCCTCCTCCTCCCGCTCCTCCTCCCTTCCCCTCCAGGGTGGTCCCCCCATCGATGTCCACCTCCGTCATGCCCACAGGAAAAGGGTGGTCGTTGTGGCGGGGCCCCACTTTCGGGGATCCTCCTGGCGATCCTCCCAGGCAGGCATCTATGCCGGAGTCCTTGGAAGTTCTGGTAGAGCAGGAGAGAAGGGAGTGAGTGTTTGCTGACAGTGCTGGATGATGGGTAAGGTTGGTGGACTATCTAGGTCATGGTGATGATGATGATGAGGGTGATGATGATCATGGTGATGGTGATGATGGTGGTGATGATGATGATGGTGTGATGATGGTGTGATGGTGATGATGAAGAGGATGGCGATGATGGTGATGACGATGACGCTGATGGTGGCAGTGATGATGATGATGGTGATGATGATGATGATGGTGATGATGACGATGATGGTGATGATGGTGGTGATGATGATGATGATGATGAAAGGGCAATAAATGATACAGAGTTTCCATATGGGAAGTGTTGTTCTAGATTTCGAGCTCTTATCCACGAAATGTTGGTGTAGACATATAGTTTAAGAGTTGTTTTGAAGCATTAGTCTGAAACTGAGATGCTGACATATAAAAAAAAGGAGTGTTAGATTGCATTCGATATTCATAACTAGGAAATAATTATGTGAATAGGTGTTTGTGTTTGTGTTTGTGTGTGTGTGTGTGTATGTGTGTGTGTGTTACAAACAAAAAGTGTCCATCAAGACAATATGTCTCTAGCTAATGTTGGATGAACCCCCACACTGGCCTTCACGAACGTACAGCTGAGGAGGTCAAGACAAAACAGATCCAGGCCAAACTGATCATTCCTCACCGTTAACATACGTCTCATACGACCTCAGGTATTGGGCAAAGCTCGACCCTTTGGAATAATCATATCCTAATCTCTTCTGAACGGCCGGCTAAAATCTAGCCAATCAGCGCTCACCATGTAGCCACGCTCCATTGTGGTTGGCTACTATCTTCCAGCCAATCATGACCGCCACTTCTTCACATGACTCTGTGTGTGTGTATGTGTGTGTGTGTGTATGTGTGTGTATGTGCGTGCGCGCGTGTCCAGTAATTGAAACTTCGAACTGACAATGACTTTCACTTCATATTCATTTCAAACGTTTTCCCTGGGGGGGGGGGGGGGGAAGGGGATGGGGAGGGGGCTGTCAGCATAAATAATATTCCCCCACCTTTGGGAAATGCTATTTCAGGAATTTCCCCTTTTCCATCCCTCTCTTTGTTTCTGCATCTACCTTGTTTCTTTTCTTCCCATCACCTCCTTCTTGTTTACTTTCTGCCTTCTTGGTCCATTCTCCTGCCTTCCCCTCCACCCCAGAAAGACCAAAAAGACAATAATTCTCTCTTACACCCAAGTGGGATGCACTAGGCCTGCTTGGGATGGGGATAGCCTAGTGGTTAGAACATTGCGCTCGCAATCTGATGACCCGGGTTCGATTCCCGTTCAAGGGGATATTTTCCCCTGGAGTTAACATCAGTGCAGACTCCACTCTCCCCAAAAGTCCTTCGGATGAGACTATAAACCGAGGCGCCGTGTGAGAACCCACGCAGAACATCTCGCGCACACGTTAAATCCTGTTCCGCTTTTCGTAAGAGTAGGCCATTGTGTGCCGGTGGGAACAGGTGACAGAATTGACAAAACCGCATACACACGGGGGACTGGATGTAAAAAAAGCACATACGTGCTTATTCCATTATCCTCGATATGAAAGAATAAAAAATAAAAAATAAACTTGTTAGGTGCTTAACGGCAGAGGAGCCCATTGCATGTTCGCTCTCATGACATACAATAAGAGTTGTTGTCTGAGGGTAGGACGAAGAAGAAAACGAATTGGAGACATTTGGGTCAGCAGTTTGTTCATAACACACTGGCATGTCTGACAGACACAGGAGTGAACGGTTCTCCCAGCCTACAACTGTAAAGGGCTTGGCATGTTACCGCATTCGTTGGCTTTCGCTTTGAATGCTCTCTGCTGAAATGAGCGAAAGGAGATTATAAAATTTTTTTTTAGGAGCCTAGGAGGTTCATCTTCTTTCTCACTGTTCCCAAATTACAGGTCGCTGTTTTGCATGATTTCAGGAGTTCCTTTAGCCCTTTGAAATGTAAATGTGTGTGTATGTGTGTATGTGTCTGTCTGTCTGTCTGTCTGTCTCTCTGTGTCTCTCTCTGCGCGTGTGCGTGCATACATGCAAATACTTTGCTATCTCAAAAAAGGATAAATTCCCGTATTACGTATTCAGATACGTATTTACGTAAATTCGCATAACTTTAAATTTACGTAAACTCATATAAATGCATGTACGAAAGCATGGGCGCACACTCTCGTGTATATGTAGTTGTGAATGCCCTCGCGAACGTGCGTTGCCTGACAATTTCTGCCTACCTTCTTGTCTGTTTCTCCTTACGTCTGTCTATCTATCTTCTCCCTCAAACTCTCTTATTCCCCCTCCCCCCCCCACCCTCCCGTCCCCCCAGCTCTTTCTCACCCACCCTCTTTCCCTCCAACACACCCACCCACCTCCCTCCAACACACCCACTTCAATCACCCCTCCCCCCCCAAAAAAAAAGAAAAGAAAAATCACACACACACACACAACCCAAACAACCCAAACCAACCCACCCAACCCACCCACCCAACACAACCCAACCCACCCACCCACCCACCCAACCCACCCCCCCAACCCACCCAACCCAATCCACCCAACCCAACCACCCAACCCACCCAATACCCAACCCAACCCAACCAACCCACCCAACCCAATCCACCCAACCCAACCCACCCAACCAACCCAAACCAACCAACCCACCCAACCCAACCCAACCCAACCCAACCCCCCCAACCCAATCCACCCAACCCAACCACCCAACCCACCAACTACCCAACCCAACCCAACCCACCCAACCCAATCCCCCCAACCCAACCCACCCAACCAACCCAAACCAACCAACCAACCCACCCAACCCAACCCAACCCAACCCACCAACCCAACCCAACCCAACCCAACCCACCCAACCCAACCCAACCCAACCCAACCCAACCCACCCAACCCACCCAACCCAACCCACCAACCCAACCCAACCCAACCCAACCCTACCCAACCCAACCCAACCCAACCCAACCCACCCAACCCAACCCAACCCACCAACCTGGAAGTGACAGTCCTGGGACTCTTGAGGTCCTCCAGCTTGTTGAACACCCTCTCCCCTCCCTCCACCTCCTCCTCCCCTGCGGCTGCTGCTGCTGCCGAGTCCTCCTCCCGTTCCCCATCCGCTTTGCGCGGGAGGTGATGCGTCTGGCGCCGATGCTGCACGTTGATGGCCAGGCGCTTGATGAACTCGGTGGCCTTCTGGTTCTTCATGATCAGCTTCTGCTGCAGCTCCAGCTTCTTCTGCGGGGGCAGCTTGTTGCGCGACTGGGCGTGGGCGTAGTAGAGGGTGAAGTTGTTGACCACGATGGGCACGGTGAAGGCCACGGTCAGCACGCCGCACAGCACGCACACCGAGCCCAGGAGGTAGCCGGCTATGGAGTGGGGTACCTGCGTTTGGAAGAAGAGAGAGAGGGAACTCGAACTCGAAAGATTTATTCACACAAAGGCCATTGGCCACTTGCCAAACTGCTTAGTATTTTAGTGAGAAAAATAAGTAACACAAAAAACCAAAATGTTAATGTATATCCACAACTACCACAATTAAAAATCAGTTCCCAAAACATATGACTTAAGAAACCAAGATGTCTCTTATTGTAAAGGCTTTACACAAATATGAAGCAAGGCTGCGCACAATCTCAGGGTGACTAGATGCCATGAGTAGACAGAATCTAAATAAATTAGGCTGTCTACTATACTTGACCGGAATGTAATTCTGTCTTACATCTTCTAATACTGGACAGCACAGCACAAAATGAACTTCATCTTCCACTGTTTGCTTACATAATGGGCATAGCAACCTGAGGTCATCATCATCATGTTCTATATATCTAAATTTATGAACTTTTATGTCTGATACACCAAATCTGAATTTAGACATAATTCTTTTCAAATGTTTGTCCATATCAAGCTTTAGATAAGGTTTGACATCGTGTGAACCTATAAATTGTCTGTACATTT
Organism: Rapana venosa; assembly: GCA_028751875.1. Taxonomy (NCBI): domain Eukaryota; kingdom Metazoa; phylum Mollusca; class Gastropoda; order Neogastropoda; family Muricidae; genus Rapana; species Rapana venosa. Next base: position 64,449,593 of record CM054147.1, read on the forward strand.
GAAATCTTTCACTGTTTTGTATATGACCATTCCACTGCTGCCAACGGCAGTCAATCAGTCTTTGCCTGAAAACCTTGATAAACTCTCTACAATTTCCGACACCTTGATTGAGCCAAACAAACCCAAAGCCAAGTTCACATAAACAGGTACGTATTTGTGAAGCCCAGGTGCTTTTCCCCTTGACATCTAGATCATAAAGCATCTTGTAAGACTTAAAAGGTAACCTGCACTCATCCATATGCAGAATCTTAAACCAATCTCTAATGCATCTAACAGCAGCATTAATAGATAGAGGATATCTATTGGTTTCACTATAAACAAGATCATTAGGTGTACGTCTCTCTCTCTCTTCAAGTGTCCGGTCTAGTCCTGCAGACATCGACGATCATGGCTCTCCATTCTTCCCTGTTTTCGGTCCCTCTCATGAGCTCATTGTTGGTGCCCTCTTTATTCGTTGTGAATTTGTTTAAGCTGTCTGTGAATTTTGTGCGTTGTCTTCCTCTGCTCTTGTTTCCACAGATTTTGCCACTCCATAACAGTTTCTCTAGTCCGTCAGCCCTGATTATATGGCCGAAAAATTTGAGCTGTCTTTCTCTGATGGTGTTGAGAAGGAATCTCATGTACCCAGCCATTTCCATTACTTCTGCATTAGTTTTTCTTTTTGTCCATGAGATTTTCATGATTCTCCGGATGAACCACATTTCCACTGCTTCTAGTCGCTGTTCTGTGTCCTTGGCTAGGGTCCAGCACTCACATCCGTACAGAAGAATGGACCATACGTAGGCTCTCAAAACATGGATCTTTGTCTTGAGGCTTATCTTACTGTTGGTAAAAATGCATTTCATGTTGTTAAAAGTTGCCTTAGATTGACCAATTCTCTTCTTGATTTCTGTGTCACACTTGCCGTCCGGGGTGATAGTACAACCAAGGTATTTAAAGGTGTTTACTTGTCTGATTCTCTCTCCTTTACAGGCTATGTTGCATTGTGGTATAACAGCTTTTTTCGAGATCACCATACATTCTGTCTTCTTTGCATTGAGCTGTAATCCTTTCTTTTCGCTTTCGTCTGTTACTGTTGTTAAAATCTTTTGCAGTTTTTCTTCAGAGTCGGCGATAAGGACTGTGTCATCTGCATATCTCAGGTTGTTGATGTTGTGGCCACCTACACTAATTCCCTCATGATTCTCAATATTTCGTAACATTATTTCACTATATACATTAAATAAATCAGGCGAGAACACGCAGCCCTGCCTCACACCCCTGCAGATTGGTCTATATTGACTGATGTCATTGTCGACTCTAATGGCTGCCTCCTGTTCCCGATATATGTTTCTGAGGACTCGAAGATCTTTCCCGTCGATGTATAGCCCTGCCAGAATATCAAACAAGTCGGAGTGTCGTACTTTGTCGAACGCTTTTGAGTAGTCAATGAAGCAGAGGTACAGGTCTTTCTGGACCTCGATGGATCTTTCCATGAGAGTTTTCAATGCGAAGATTGCATTTCTGGTGCCTTTGTCTGCCATGAATCCAAATTGCGTTTCTGATATTTCTGGGAGTATTTTATTTCTCATTCTCTTCATGAGTATTCGTAAAAGAACTTTGGTGAGGTGACTCATCAGGCTGATTGTACAATGTTGGTCACATTCAGCTGTACCCAGTTTCTTAGGGATCGCAATGTAGATGGACTTCTTCATATCTGTCGGAATCTCTCCTGTGTCATATATATTGTTTAGTAGTTTTGTGACTGCCTTAATTCCCACTTCATCCAGGGCTGTTATCAATTCAGATGGGATATCATCAGGTCCTGGCGCCTTACCACTTTTCATCTTGCTGAGTGCATGTCTCACTTCGTCTTCCATGACGTCTATCTAAGCCTTAAAACTGCTTTAAAGCAGAGAGGTGTACTGATTCACAATGTTTAAAGCAGAGAGGTGTACTGATTAAAGCAGAGAGGTGTACTGATTCACAATGTGTTACAGCTGCATCCAGTCCCCAAATTTCCGCGCCATATAGCACAGTGGGTTGTATTTGTGCATCAAATATCTTAATCAACAAGTCAAAAGCATTATTATTCAATAATCATAATTTTTTCAAAACAATTAACAAGCTTCTTTTACCTCGACTTGCCAGATCTTTACATGCAGTTGTAAAACTAAGCTTTGTAGAAAAACAGATTCCTAGATATTTATATACATTAATCACAGGCATGACTTTTCCACTGTACAGCCATTTTTCGTGAGCAGCTAAATAACCACCTTTTCTGAATACAACTATATTACTCTTATTCAGATTAACCTTAAGATCAAGTGCTGTTGCAGCACTGCTTAAGCTATTCAGCTGCTGTTGTAAGCCTATAACAGTTTCAGATAGCAGGATGACATCATCAGCAAGCAGAAGAATAAACAATTCTGTGAAATCTTGGGGAAAGTAGCACCAAGTTTACCCTTATTAATGACTTCTATGGCTAACTCATTAATGAAGACAGAAAACAAAAGAGGGCTACATACATCACCCTGTTTAACTCCAGTGGTGCAGTATATTATGTCCGTCAGCTTAGATCCACATCTTATTCTGCTTTTGACATTATGATACATAGCTCTCAACAACGTACTAATTTACCCTTCACACCATTTTTCAGGAGAATAGGCCATAACAAGTTTCTATTAACAGAATCAAATGCCCTTTCAAAGTCAATAAATGCTACACAGAGCTTACGGTTATGAGCAAACTGTTTCTGGATAAATGCAAGTAGAGTAAACATATGACCTATAGTGGAATACCCTCTCTTAAAACCAGCTTGGTGTTCACCTGTAATGTTGTTTTTCTTAACCCTTTCCTGTAACCTATTATTAATGATGGTACTGTACAGCTTACTACTTATATCACTAAGATATATTCCCCTGTAGTTATTAGGGTTGTCAACATCACCTTTTTGTGTAATGTTAGAATGATAGATTCAGTCCAGAAGAGAGAGAGAGAGAGAGAGAGAGAGAGAGAGAGAGAGAGAGAGAGTGAGAGAGAGAGAGAGGAAAAGAGAGAGGGAGAGATTAAATGAAATGGACGTGATAGAATATAAGGGAAAATAGACTAAAAAAACCCCAAAACAACAACCACCCCAGAATATAATAGTAGAGGGAAAATGAAGATGAAATAAAGATCACTAACAAAGATTAGGATGAGTTAAAAAAAGTGTATGAGCGCGTGGTACACCACAGAACTACAACATACACATAACATATATACACACACATATACAGACACACACACATGCGCACACTCTACAGTCCCAGCCTCCCCCCTTACACACACCAACACACGCATCAAAACATACCACACAACACAGCACTACATAACACACACACACACACACACACACACACACACACACACACACACACACACACACACACACACACACACACACACGTGTACACACACACAAACACACACACACACACACACACAAACACACACACACACACACACACACACACACACACACACACACACACACACACACACACACGTGTGCACGCACACAAACACACACACACACACACACACACAACACACACCCACACACACACACACACACACACACACACACACACCACGCACACACACACACACACACACACACACCCGACACCCACCCACACCTGCCCCCCACTCACACCCCGACACCCCAAGCCCACATAAACACCCCCACCTCCACCGACGCCCCCTATACCCCCAACCACCCCCCTACCCCCCACATCCACCCACCCCTCCCCCACCACCCAAACACCCACACCGCCACCCCCACCCCCCCACCCCCACCACCCCAACCCACACCCCCTACACACCCATCCTACCCCCACTCCCCCCCACACCTCCCCCCCACATCCCCATCCCCCCCACATCTCCACCCCCCCACACCCTCCCCCACCCCACCAAAACCACCCACACCGCCACCCACACCCACCCCCACCCAACCCTCCACCCCAACCCTAACCCCGCACCCCCCACCTCACACCCCACCTCCACCTCCACCCCCCCACAATCCCCCTATCCCCACTCCCACCCCCCACCACCACACCCCCCCACCTCCACCCCACCCCCCACACCCCTACCCCCCCAAACCCCACACCCCCCACACCCCCACCCACCCCACCTCCACCCCACCCACACCACCCCACCCTAACCCCACCACCCCCACCCCCACCCCAACATCTCCACCCACCCCCACACCTCTCCCACCCACCCCACCCCCACCCACACCTACCCCCACCTCCACCCCACCCCACCCCACCCCACCCACCCTACCCACACCATCCCCACCCACCCTCCACCCGGTCCGGGCAGTGACGTGACTGACCTTGTCCCCGTAGCCCACAGTGGTCATGGTGACGATGCCCCACCAGAAGCCTATGGGGATGTTGTTGAAGGTCTCTGGCTCCGCGTAGTAGATGACGCTGGCGAACACCAGCACTCCCGAGAAGAGGAACACCACCAGAAGCAGCAGCTCCTTCGTGCTCACCTGAACGCACCGCCACACAAGGGTGTAAAAAAAAAAAAAGGGTTAATGAAAGAGAAGAAAAGGGTAAAGGTGTTCATGTAACATATAAAGGTTGTTCCCGTAACCTATGTTTTTTGTTTTGTTTAATGTCTATTCACTACATGGTGATTTAGACACACCCGCATTCATACCGAAGTACCTATCATTACACATCGCATCTCTCTCCTCTCTCTCTCCCTCCTCTCTCATCTCTCCTCTCTCTCTCCTCTCTCCTCTCTCTCTCTCTCTCTCTCTCTCTCTCTCTCTCTCTCTCTCTCTCTCTCTTTCTCTCCCCTACACGCACCCACACATACACACAAACATAAGTATATTATGCCACTAGTCAAGAAGTTTTATATGACTCCCGTAACCTATAAAGGTATTCCCATAACCTATAAAGGTGTTCCCGTAACCTATAGAATTGTTCCCGTAACCTATAAAGGTGTTCCCGAAACCTATAAAATTGTTCCCATAACCTATAAAAGTGTTTCCCATAACCGATAAAGGTGTTCCCGTAACCTATAAAAGTGTTCCCGTAACCTATAAAGGTGTTCCCCGTAACCTATAAAGGTGTTCCCATAGCCTTTAAAGGTGTTCCCCATAACCTATAAAGGTGTTCCCGTAACCTATAAAGGTGTTTCCATAAGGTGTTCCCATAACCTATAAAGGTGTTCCCGTAACCTTTAAAGGTGTTCCCATAACCTATAAAGGTGTTTCCGTAACCTATAAAGGCGTTCCCATAACCTG
>CM054147.1:64457376-64477376 GCA_028751875.1 Rapana venosa
CAGCACCGAAACCACCCTAGTCCACACCTTAAACACGCTTCTACACGCGTCTGACTCAGGAAAAATCTCCCTTCTCACTCTTCTCGACTTATCTGCAGCCTTCGACACTATAGACCACTCAATTCTTCTCTCCCGTCTCCAAAAATCTTTTGGTATTAAAGGCACAGCCCTCACTTGGTTCAGTTCATATCTTATAGACCGATTCTACACAGTTGCAGTAAACAAGATTCAATCAACACCTGCCAAACAGGAATGTGGAGTCCCACAGGGATCGGTTCTCAGCCCTGTTCTTTTTACTCTCTACACTGCTCCTCTTTCACACATAATACATCGTTATCAGATCAACCATCATGTTTATGCAGATGACTCAAATTCTTAGCAGTGATACTCCTGAAAATCAGCTTTCTCTCTTGATTAATATGTCCTACTGCCTTCAAGATATCCAATATTGGATGATACAGAACAAGTTACAGCTAAATGCAGATAAAACCGAAGTCATGCTTATAGGGACCAAACAAACTCTACTCCATCCGAAAAGCTTCAATAGAATTCGGCAATACGTCTGTCCCTCTATCTACTGCTGTGAAATATCTAGGGTTCGTTATCAACAACACACACTCGATGCAAAGCAAAATTTAATCACCCAAACCTGCCAGTCGTGCTACTATCAATTGCGGCGCATCTGTGCAGTTCGGAAGTACCTGTCCACTGATGCAACATCCAAACTAGTCACATATCTCATTCTCTCACGTCTGAACTATTGCAATTTTCTTCTGGCTGGTCTGCCAGCATCATATATCCACTCCCTGACAAAACTCTGCAGCTCGCCTAGTCCTCAGAAAGAAAAAAGTCTGAACACATTACCCCTCTCTTGCGATCTCTCCACTGGCTGCCTGTGCCACAGAGAGTAAACTATAAGATCAGTACCCTCTGTTACAAATGCCTCCATAAAACAGCACCTTCTTACCTCTGTGAATATCTTCACCTGTACACTCCTCGTTCCCTCCGCTCTGCTGCAGATACCTTGTGCTTAAGAATACCTAGATTCAACCAGTCCACCGTTGGCCGTCGCTCTTTCTCTATTTCTGGTCCATCGATCTGGAACGACCCCCCTCTCTCCCTTCGCCAAAAACCTTCTTATGACCCTTTAAAATCCGGCCTCAAGACACATTTATTTCAAAGCTAAGATCCTCCCCTCTTTTTTCATTTCATTTTTGTCCCTGCCCTCAACAGCCCAAACCCCATCACCCTGCCGGAGTGTACAACCTTTATGTGTGTGCGTGCGTGTGCGTGTGCGTGCGTGCGTGCGAGCGTCTGTGTCTACATGTGAATTTGTAAAAAAACCACCCTATTAATCGTAACTGGCTGCATGTAAATGAGTAGGATGAATGAAAGCGCTTTGATTTGATTTTTTGGGCAAGATATAGCGCTATATAAATTCCATGTATTCTTCTTGTTCTTCTTGTTCTTGTTCTTGTTCTTGTTCTTCTTCTTCTTCTCCTTCTTCTTCTCCTTCTCCTTCTTCTTCTCCTTCTCCTTCTTCTTATCATTATAACTCACACTCAATTCCGTTTCGATCATCATGGCGCCACGTAGCTTCAAAGAGGAACTACTACAGGCCAGAACACGGGGAACTTGGTTTCTGACTAATCCTGTTGTTTATGGGACACTCCAGCCACACACCTGCTCCCCACTTTGAGTTGGTTACCTGGCAAAGGTCGCGAGCATGGAGCGTGTGTATACACCTTTCTTCTTTTACTTCCAGGATAATGCAATAAGCACTCATGTGCCTTTTTTTTCATCCAGTTCCCGTGTGCGTGGGGTTTGGAAATTTTATCATCCGTACCCACTGGCACACAATGGCCCACTCTTTTAAAAAGCGGAACAGATCTTAACGTGTGCGCAAGGTGTTTCTGCTGTACTTTCACACACGGGACCTCGGTTTATAGTCTCATCCGAGGAACTTTTGGGGGAAGTGGAGTTGGCACGGATGTTAACTCTAGGAGAAAAATCCCCACAAACGGGATTCGAACCCGGGTCAGCAGATTGCGAGCACAAACGCTCTAACCACCAGAGTATCCTGTTCCCTTTGTTTGTGGAGTGCGAATATAGAACATTCCATACACTGCGACACTCTCTTGGGGGGGGGGGGATGGTATAAACAGCTTTTATTCATTCGTGAAACATGATTTTAGTTGTTGAAAATATTACACACAGAAAGCACAACAGCAATAAAGCTTCTCGTGTTATCGAATAAACTATATTCTGGTATGACGGCTGCTGAAACTGTAAAGGGTCAATAAATCAAAATGATCATTTTCTGAAAAATCTGTAAATTATTCTTTCAGATGTCAAGAACAACAGTAACAGCTTTAGGGATTATTCGATGTCAAGAAGATGAAGGAGGAGGAGTAGAAGAAGATTAACAACAACAACAACAACAACAACAACAACAACAACAGCAACAACAGCTTTAGGGATTATCGGATGTGAAGAAGAACAACAGCGGAAACGACAGCTGTGTTAAGGATGGTGCCAGCGGCATATTACCAGCAGCAGCCCAAAACACACACACACACACACACACACACACACACACACACACACACACACACACACACACACACACACACACACACACACACACACACGCCCCCACACGAAAACACAACACACACACACACACCACAAACACACCACACACACACACACACACACACCACACACACACACACACACACACAACACACACACACCACCACAACACACACACACACACACACACACACACACACACACACACACGCCCCCACACAAAACACACACACACACACCCACACCACCACAACACACACACACACACAACACACACACACCCCACCACCCACCCACAAAACACACACACACACACACACACCACACACACACACACACACACACACACCACAAAACACACACACACACACACACACACACACAACACACACCACCACACACACACCACACACACACACACACACCACCACCCCCACCACGCACACACCACACACACACACACACACACACCCCCCCCCCCCCAACACACCACCACCACACCACACCCCACCCCCCCCCCCCCCACACCCCCCCCCCACCCCCCCAAACACCCACACCACATACACACGCACACACACCTCACAACACACACTCACCCCACCCCCCACACCACATACACCACCACACACCACACACACACACACACCACAACACAACACACACCACACACACACACACACACCACACACACACAACACACACACACACACACACACACACCACAACCACACAAACAACAAACCACACCACACACCACACACACACACTCTCTCTCTCTCTCTCTCTCTCTCTGTCTCTCTCAACCCCCCCCCCCCCCCCCCCCCCCCACACTACCCCACGCCCCACACACACACCCAGAACCAAAGTTTCTTAACAACTTTCTTCTGCTTCATTCTCCTGATTTCATTAGCAGGAAAAAAAGCCCCCCCAAAAAACAACAACAACAACAACACCCCTCCCTAATGAAGGCAGGCAGTCGCTTGCCAGAATCCCACTGATGTTCTGAATGACTGGTACTATAGGTGGCATGGGAGAGCCTGGTGGTTAGAACATTGTACTCTTGGGCTGGCGGTCTGAGTTTGAGTCCAGGTTCGAGCCACTACCGAGACACCCACTTAAGGGGAATTCATTTTCTTTCTGGAGTTCACATCAGTTGCCGACTCCACACCGCCCCCTACCCCTCGAAAGTCTTTCGGGGAAAGCACGCAGACCATCTTGCGCACACGTTAAGACCTGTTCCGCCTTTCGCAAGAGTAGACCGCCGGTGGGAACGGGCGACCAAATTTACAAAGCCGCATGCACACGGGGACTCGATGTAAAAAAAAAGCACCCAAGTTCTTATTCCATGATCCTCGAAATAAAACACCAACCAACCAACCAACCAACCAACCAACCAACCAACCAACCAACCAACCAACCAACCAACCAACCAACCAACCAACCAACCAACCAACCAACCGCCGGGGGGAACGGGTGACCAAATTTACAAAACCGCATGCACACGGGGACTTGGTGTAAATAAAAGCACCCGAGTTCTTATTCCATGATCCTCGAAATGAAAACACCAACCAACAACCAACCAACCAACCAACCAACCAACCAACCAACCAACCAACCAACCAACCAGCCAACCAACCAACCAACAACTCTCTCACTCACTCACCAACAACCAACCAACCAACCAACCAACCAACCAACCAACCAACCAACCAACCACCAACCAACCAGCCAACCAACCAACCAACCAACTCACTCACTCACTCACCACCACCAACCAACCAACCAACCAACCAACAAACAAACCAACCAACCAACCAACCAACCAACCAACCAACCAACCAACCAACCAACCAACCAACCAACCAACCAACCAACCAACCAACCAACCAACCAACCAATCCACTCACCCACCCACCCACTCACTCACTCACTCACTCACTCACTCACTCACTCACTCACCCACCAACCAACCAACCAACCAACCAACCAACCAACCAACCAACCAACCAACCAACCAACCAACCAACCAACCAACCAACCAACCAACTACTTGACTGACTCACTCACTGACTGACTGACTCACTCAAGATAATTATCGTCTCTTTTCACAATCATACATCTTTTCATTTATTCTTTTATATCGAGGATAATGGAATAAGCACTATATGTGCTTGTTTACATCCAGCCCCCGTGTGTTTGAAGTTTTGTAAATTCTGTCATCTGTTCCCAACCGGCACACAATGGCCTACTCTTACGAAAAGCGGAACAGGAATTAACGTGTGCGCAATATGTTCTGCGTGCGTTCGCACACGGGACCTCCGTTTATAGTCTCATCCGAAGGATGAACAACAACAACAGCCAGGACTAAAACAACAGGCCCGTACAGAGACATACACCAAAATAATCCACATGTTCACGGAATGAACCAGCCGACGAATTCCCAGAAGTCGGAATGCGGTTACCTACGTGACGGGCAAAAACGGTCACCTACGCAGACTCTCACATTGGTGAACCTCGGAGCTCTAACCGATGGAAAAAACGGGGAAAAACCCCCCAACCCATCAGCTGCACAGCATTTTGTTGTCTTTTTCTCTATTGTACCAATTGTGTTTTTTGCGGTCTGGATGCTAGTCTGTCTAGAATGCGAAAAGTTCGGGTCGGAAGTGTGCGGTGGTTCGTATCCCTTTTGGGCCCGAAACTTTTCCCCCATCCATTAGACCATGAGTAGTGGTCTGGGCGCTAGTCTTTCGGATGAGACGATAAACCGAGGTCCCGTGTGTTACACAAAGTTATTCAGCGCACGTAAAAGAACCCACGGTAACAAGACAGTTGTCCCTGGCAAAATTCTTAGAAAAAAGCCATTCTGATAGGGAAACAAATACAGCTGCAGACCAAAAGGAAAAAAAAAAAGGGTGGCGCTGCTCTTGTGGCGACGCGTTCTCCCCGGGGAAAGCAGCCCGAATTTCACGAAGAGAAATCTCGTGACTTAAAGTGGTATAAAATAAAAATAAAATAAAATAAATAAATAAATATCAATCTCCTTTGTACCTCAGCACACGTGCACACGCACGCACAGGTAAAAATGAAGAAAGGTGGCAGGATGGTTAAGACGTTCGCCTGCCAACAAGTTAACCGTGAGGTTCTGGGTTTGATTCCCAGCCTCGCCCTTTCTTCCCAGTTTGACAACAAAAAATCGAACTGAATGTCAAAGTCCTTCGGATGAGACTATAAACCGCGGCCCCGTGTGCGAACGCATGCAGAACATCTTGCGCACACATTAAATCCTGTTCAGCTTTTTGGAAGAGTAGGCCATTGTGTGCCGGTGGGAACAGATGACAAAATTTACAAAACCGCATACACACGGGGACTGGATGTAAAAAAAGCACATGAGTGCTTATTCCATTATCCTCGATATAAAAGAATAAATAAAAGAATAACTAAAAATAATATACACAAGTACAGATGAAGAAAGAGTGGATCGGTGGTCTGGAGGTAACGCACCTGCCAAAAAACCCCCCAAACCCGAGAAGTTTGGGTTCGATCCCCGTTTTACCCCCCTAACTCTTCCCCCAACCGTTATAGTCTAGACCTCGAGTGGTGGTATGAGTCCTAGTCTTTTTAGATAAGGCGATAAACTGAAGCCCCGTGTGCAAAAACACATTTAGCGGTCATCACGAAAGCTAAGCGAACACATTTTGTTGTTTCTGGCAAAATTCTGTAGAAAAAAAAGCCACTACATTTGGAAATCAGAAAGAAGAGAGATGTACGTACTTCTTGACCACGGTGCCAAAAAAGTAGGTTTAATTTCCAACTGTATCCCCGAAATCGAAATGCGGGTACCTTAATGGTGAGCAAAAAAAACCCACCACATGGAAAAATCTCACCATTGGTGAACCTAGGAGCTCTAAAGGTAAAGGTAAAGGAGTCCCATAACCTAAAGGTCGTAGGGGAGCGAGGCGTCAGAGACCTCACTTCTCTAGGGCCAGCATATTGAGGGCGGCGCCCATCTCCTCTCCCTCGCTGCTTTACCTTCCCTGACCCTAAAGAGGGCAGGTACCCATTTACAGCTGGGTGAACTGGGGGACCTGTACTGAAGCCAAGTGGAATGTTATATAAATATCTTAAACAATTTGTATCTGATAGATCAATTTGTACTAAACTGGGTTCAGTCTACTCATCATTAAAGTCTATTGATTTAGGTATTCCGCAGGGATCAGTGCTTGCCCCAATTTTGTTCTCTATTCTTGTACATGACCTTCCTAGTTGTTTGTCAACTGATACACAAGTTGTTCAGTATGCTGATGATATCGCTATATGGATAAATACTTCAGTTCGGAAAAACACGACAAAAAGAGTTATCAATCATGTTGAAAAATTATATCAAGATGAGCTAAATAAATTCTGTAGCTTTATGAATGAGAATAAGTTAGAATTATCTGCAGAAAAAACATGTCTGGTGCTTTTTAATAATGGTGAAAACCCATCAAAATTACCAATACTGAAATTAGAAGGAACAATGCTTAAGTATAAACCAGATGTCAAATTCTTAGGTGTAATTTTAACTAGAAAGCTGAGCTGGAAGATGCACATTAACCAGTTAATATCTGGGGCTAGAAAAAGACTTAACTTTTTAAAAATAATAACTTTTCAGGCATGGAGCCAAGATACCAAGACACTGATACATTTGGCTCAATCTTTAGTACGCTCAAAATTAATCTATGGACAAGAAGTTTATTTTTCTGCTGCAGATTACCTACTTAAAAAATTACAAAGTTTAGACAGTAAAGCCATAAAAATAGCACTTGGTGTTCCAGTACATGCTAACATAAATAATACTTATAAAGAAGCACATTTACTCTCTCTTTCTGAACAACGAAGATTGGCCGTATCAAAGTATGTGATTCGAAGTCTCTCTGTTCCAAATTCAGTAAAAGATGAATTTTTTATGAATCAAGACACTGACTATCCAAAACGAGCAAGCAATGTTTTATTTCTCCTGCCAATTAAAAATTATACAGATTCATTAATGAACGACATTGGTATTGACCTAACAACAATTCCAATTTTTCCGATGGTTCCTCAAATACCTCCTTGGGAACATCTATCGGCTAACTTTGACACTGACTACACTGATGTCAAAAAGAATGAAGATCAAAATTTGCTCACCGTTGATGTAAAAAGTCACATTGAAAGTAATTATTCTAATCATTTAAAAGTGTATACTGATGGATCTGTTCTGGAATCAGGAAGAAATGGGGCAGCATTTGTGATTCCTGTTTTTAAAGTACAAAAACTATTTCATTTAGGAAAACATTTTTCTATTTTTACATGTGAATTGTTTGCAATCCTTATGGCCTTGAATTTTTTGTCAAATACTGCGCTTGACACTCGCCACATTCTTTTTTGCGTTGACTCAAAAGCAGTATTGATGGCACTAAAGCACTGGCAGGGGAACATAAGGAAAGATATTGTATTTGAGATTAAATTCTTGATACATTGTATTGCAAGCAGAGGCATACAAATAACTTTCTGCTGGGTCCCTTCTCACTGTGGAATCTATTGGAATGAGTTGGTTGATTCTTTAGCAAAACAAGCTGCCTCGGATTGCAACATTGAAACGTTTGGTTCCAATCTCGCATTGTCCTTGCATGAAATTAATGCTAAATTGATGAATTGTATACATTCTAAAATGGAGAAAACACACTCTGAAAACATTTCTTGCTCACGGAAAGTAGAAATTTTAATATATAAAATGAGACTAAATGCATGGAACACCAAATATTCTAAAAATGTGACATGTTGCTGTTCCCAATCTCTTTCAATCCACCATTTATTGTTTGATTGCCCAATCCTAACTGACATGTTTAAAAGGAGAGGAATAGATATTCATAAAAAATATTCCACTGTTCAAGAAGTTTTATATGACTCTCAGCAGTTCATAACATCAGTTGCTGAGGTTATATATTCTTCCCCAGTAAGACCTCTACTGTAGATAGTTGTGAGAATATAAATAAACATATAATTATTAGGGAGAGAGAGAGAGAGAGAGAGAGGAGAGAGAGAGAGAGAGAGAGAGAGATGTTGGTTTGAATGCGGGTGTGTCCTTATCACCAAGTAGTGAATGGACATTAAACAAAAACAAAACAAAAACAAAAAACTGAAGCCAAGGCGCACAAACGGTCACCCATCCAACTGGTAACCACGCTCGACGCTGCTTAACTTGGCTGGGGGAAAGCGAGTGCTCCGACCACTGAGCTATCCCGAAGCTCTAAAAGACAGAAGAAAAAGGGAAAGCGGTGTACAATGCTGATTCTGTGAAGGACACACCCATCCACTGAACAGCTGTCTTTCCCTTCTCACCTGTTGGTCTTCTTGTGTGTGTGGGGTGGTGTGGATGCTGCTCAGTCTCAACTATCAAGCTCTTTTAAGCCTTAATCATGCGTGTACATGCGGGCGCATGCTCGCACACACGAACAGAGACAGAGAGAGAGAGAGAGAGAGAGAGAGAGAGAGAGAGAGAGAGAGAGAGAGAGAGAGCGAGAGAGAGTGAGCGAGAGAGAGCCAGCCAACCAACCAACCAACCACAGACACACACAGACACACAGACACACAGACACACACACACACACACACACACACACACACACACACACACACACACACACACACACACACACACACACACACACACACACTCACTCACTCACTCACTCACCTCTCTCTCTTTCTCTTTCTCTTTATATCTTTCTCTCTCTCACACACACACAAACACACGCACACATACTCCCTCTCTCTCTTTATATCTTTATCTCTCTCTCCCCCCCCCCCCCCACACACACACACAAACCCTGCTCCCCGCACCTCACCTCCCCCCCCTCTTACAACACTCACCCCCATCCCCCACCCCCACCCCCCTCCTCCGCACACACAACACAACCCTACCACCCCTCCCCCACTCCCACCCCACCGCACCCACCCCCACACCCCACCCACCACACACACATCAAAACTCCCCACCACCCCTCACCCACCCTCACACCACACCCCCACCCCCCAAAAAACCCCCCAACTACCTTGATAGTGTACACCAGGATCTTGAACGCCGTGTAGTGCTTCATCAGCTTGAAGATCCTCAACACCCGGATCACCCTCAACGCCAGCACGGACCTCAAAATGTTCCCGGCGTTGTCCGAGGGGCTGACCGTCTTGATGATGATGGAGGTGAAGTGAGGCACCAGACACAGCAGGTCGATGACGTTGAGAGGCTGCCTGAAGAACTCCAGCTTGTTGGGCGCGAAGAACACCCTCACCAGGAACTCCAAGGTGAAGAACGCCGCGCACAGGTAGTCCAGGTAGGTCATGGCCTCGTGGGGCTCCGAGTTGTTGATGTAGTCCTGGGTCGACTCCTGGATGCGGCAGGAGCAGTGGTTGGGGCCCAGGTAGCTGCCCGAGATGGTTCGGTCCTCGGTGCCGTTGAACCCCGGGTTGGTGACCCTGAACCAGCTGTGGGTCTCCAGCACGAAGACTCCGATGGACAGGAGCACGAAGAACATGGAGATGATGGCGTAGGCCTGTGGAGGCATGCCGGGGGGTAAGAGGGTAGTTGAATGAAGGGTGTGGTTTGTGGTTGGTGTGGTTTGTGGTTGGTTGGTGTTGTTGGTTGGTTGGTTGGTGGTTGGTGTGTGGTGGTTGGTGGTTGGTGGTTGGTGGTTGGTGGTGGTTGGTGGTGTGTGTGTGTGGTGGTAGTAGGTGGTGGGTAGTAGTAGTGGTGGTGGTAGAGGTGGTGGTGGTGGTAGTAGTAGTGGTGGTGGTAGTGGTGGTGGTGGTGGTGGGTAGTGGTAGTAGTAGTAGTAGTAGTAGTAGTAATAGTGGTAGTAGTAGAAGTGGTAGTAGTAGTAGTAGTGGTTGGTGGTGGTGGTGTGGTAGTGGTAGTAGTGTGGTGGTGGTAGTAGTGGTAGTAGTAGTAGTAGTGGTAGTAGTAGTAGTAGCAGTGGGAGTAGTAGTAGTAGTATTTATTTCTATTTATTTTATTTATTTATTTATACCACTTTCAGTCACGGCAGATTTCTCTGCGTGAAATATGGGCTGCTCTCCCCGGGGAGAGCGCGTCGCCACAATAGCAGCGCCATATTTTTTTTTTTGGGTGTGCAACTGTATTTGTTTCCCTATCAGAGTGGCTTTTTCTAAGAATTCTGCCAGGGACCAACTCTCTCGTTGCCGTGGGTTCTTTTACGTGCGCTGAATAAGTTTGTGTAACACACGGGACCTAGGTTTATCGTCTCATCCGAAAGACTAGCGCCTAGACCACCACTCATGGTCTAATGGATGGAGGAAAAGTTTCGGGCCAAAACGGGATTCGAACCACCGCACACTTCCGACCTGGACTTTTCGCTTTCTAGACAGGCACGTTACCTCTAGACCACCGATCCATCAGTAGTAGTAGTAGTCGCAGCAGCAGTAGTAGTCGTCGTTGTCGTCGTCGTCGTCGTCGTCGTAGTAGTAGTAGTTGTAGTAGCAGTGGTAGTAGTAGTACTAGTAGTATTAATTGTGTAGCGTCTATCTATCTATCTATCTATCTATCTATCTATCTATCTATCTATCTATCTATCTATCTATCTATCTATCTATCTATCTATCTATCTATCTATCTATCTATCTATCTATCTATCTATCTATCTATCTATCTATCTATGTGTGTGTGAATTTGCTGTTCTTCAAATGGTTATTATATAACATTATATACAGACACAAGACAAATAAAACGTAAAACTGAAATAAATGGCGCTGCTCCTGTGGCGACGAGCTGTCCCCGGAGAGAGCCACCTGAATTTGACACAGTAAAATTTTCTGTGACTGAAAGTGGTATTCAATTCAAATCAATTCAAGTCAGAAAAAAACGATGACCGTTTAAAACGAACATGGCTATAGATGGGTGATTACAACTGAAAATAATTATAAGAAAAATATGCTAAGAGGACAGAAAAGATGAAAACCTCAAAACCATTGATACAAAATCAATTTTGCGAAATAGTTGCTATGGGAAGGGGTGCTTCAACAAAAGATGCTCGGAGGAATAAAAACCCCAGTTTTCACCAACCAACCAACCAACCAACCAACCAACCAACCAACCAACCAACCAACCAACCAACCAACCAACCAACCAACCAGCCAACCAACCAACCAACCAGCCAACCAACCAACCAGCCAACCAACCAACCAACCAACCAACCAACCAGCCAACCAACCAGCCAACCAACCATCCAACCTACCAACCAACCAACCAACCAACCAACCAACCAACCAACCAACCAACCAACCAACCAACCAACCAGCCAACCAACCAACCATCCAACCTACCAACCAACCAACCAACCAACCAACCAACCAACCAACCAACCAACCAACCAACCAACCAACCTGCAAACCAACCAACCAACCAACCAACCAACCAGCCAACCAACCAGCCAACCAGCCAACCAACCAACCATCCAACCAACCAACCACCAACCTGCAAACCAACCAACCAGCCAACCAACCAACCAGCAAACCAGCCAACCAACCAGCCAACCAACCAACCAGCCAGAAAACCAACCAACCAACCAACCAACCACCCACCCATCCAGCAAACTAACCAACCAACTAACCAACCAACCAACCAACCAAACCAAACCAAACCACCCACCCACCACCCACCACCAACCAACCAACCAACAACAACCCAACCAACCAACCAACCCAACCAACCAACCACCCAATCAACCAACCAACCCAACCAACCAACCAAAAACTCAAACAAATTCAACAACAAAGAAACCTTTCCGGAAGAAAAACACCACAAACCAACCGAGCAAAGCAAAATTAAACCTTCCCAAAACTAAACCAACCTACAGGCAATCTTGTCCAACACAAAATATTGATGAGAAAAACGAAACCTGATAAATAAACATGTCTCAGCACAAAACAACTGTCAAAAACAGTGTACGGCCAAAGGATGTGAGATTTTTCTGAAGCACTTTCCCTTAAGTGCAGTGATAAGAAAGTCTTTGTTCGCTCAATACAATGGGAATATTTATTTATTTTTGTTTCGTTCCTCGGCTAGAGCTCCGAGGTTCACTAATGGCGAGATTTTTGCGTATGCGACCGTTTCTGCCCAACCATGAAGGTAGCCGCATTCCGACTTCGGGGATGAATGACTGTGTATGAAAGCCTTGCTGTGGGGTTTGTTTGTCATGAAGGATTGATCACTCGCAGTGTTGAGTTTTTTCTTCTTTTAAATCGGTGATGGTTTTCACTTTGATGAAGATGTTGATGAAGATATGTAAGTGTTTCGATTTGTTCTTGATTAAACACAAACACAGACACGCATATACAGTCACAGACAGACCGACAGCTCTTAAGACCGTAAATGGTGGTCTGGGTGCTAGCCTTTCGGATGAGACGATAAACCGAGGTCCCGTGTGCAACACGCATATAACGCACGTAAAAGAACCTACGGCAACAAGAGAGTTGTCCCTGGCAAAAAAATTCGTACAAATAATCCCCCCCCCCACTCTGATAGGAAAACAAATACACATGCAGACAGGAAAAGAGCCCCCCCCCCCACAAAAAAAATTCAGTGGCACTGTACTTGTGGCGACTCGCTCTCTACCCCAGGGATAGCAGCCTGAATTTTTTTCGCACAGTACCCCTGCCTTGATTTAAAGTAAAAGGTTGTCGTTGTTGTTTTATGTTTAAAGTCTGTTCACATTTAGTGATATTAGACTAAAAGGTAAAAGGTAAAAATGTTCCCATAACCTTTGCAATCGTTGGGGGAGCGAGATGTCAGAGACCTCAGCTTCTCTAGAGGCCAGCATTTCGGGGACAGCGCCCATCTCCTCTCCCTCGCTGCTTTACCTTGCCTGACCCTAAAGAGGGCAGGTACCCATTTACAGCTGGATACACTGGGGGACTGTACTGAAGCTAAAGTACACAAACGGTCACCCATTTACTTGGTAACCACGCTCGATGCTGCCCTAAACTTAGCTTTGGAAGAAAGCGAGTGCTCTGACCACTAAACTATCCAGTCCACATTAAAGTAACTTTAAGTAATCTGCAACAACTCGACTTCAAATCGAATTCTTTTATTTTGAGGAAAATGAATAAGCACTCATGTGCTTCTTGTTCTTCTTGTTCTTCTTGTTCTTCTTGTTCTTGTTCTTCTTGTTCTTGTTTTCTTCTTCTTTCTTCTTCTTCTTCTTCTTCTTCTTCTTCTTCTTCTTCTTTCTTCTTCTTTCTTCTTCTTCTTCTTCTTCTTCTTCTTCTTCTTCTTCTTCTTCTTCTTCTTCTTCTTTTCTTCTTCTTCTTCTTCTTCTTCTTCTTCTTCTTCTTCTTCTTCTTCTCTTCTTCTTCTTCTTCTTCGTAGTAATTTTCATATAATCAATCCCCCAAAACAAACACCACCATCACCACCCACCCCACCCCACCCCCACCCCAACAACTCTCACCCCCCTCACCTCCCCTCCTCACCCCCCATCACCTCCCCCTCTTCACCCCCCTCACCCTGCCCCTCCCTTCCCCCCCTCACCCACACCTCCTCCATCCCCATCTCACCTTGGCGGCTCTGGAGGAGGAAGGGTCCTCCAGGAAGAACCACATGTCTCTCTTGAACTTGGTGAAGCCCTCAGGGGGCTTGTCCCCGCTGTCGGCCATCAGGCAGGTGAAGTTGTCGTCCAGCGCCGTCAGCGTCTTCTTGTTCTCCATGAAGCGGCAGTAGTGACCCCAGCAGCACGGCTCGATGTCCAGCTCCGTCAGACCCCAGTAGTCCAGCTCCTGCCCAGCGCAGAAAGCTAGTTTTACTGGAACGTAGAGCAGACTTGAGCTGTACACAGTGCACACAGTGTGGTTTAGTTTAGTTAAGTTTACTTTAACTGGAGAGGTAGAGCAGACTTGAGCTGTGCCCAGTGCAGAAAGCTAGTTTAGTTTAACGACAACGTAGAGCAGACTTGAGCTGTGCCCAGCGCACAAAGCTAGTTTAGTTTAACGACAACGTAGAGCAGACTTTGAACTGGTCACAGTGCAGACAGTGTAGTTTAGTTTAATAATAATGATAATGTATGGAATTTATATAGCGCTGAATCTTGTAAAGCAACAAATCAAAGCGCTCAGATTTTATTTCATACCACTTTAAGTTGAAATTCGGGCTGCTCTCCCCGGGGAGAGCGGAGAACGCGTCGCTATTTAGCGCTGCGCCACCCTTTCACCCTTTTTTTTTTTTTTTTTTTTTCCCTGCAGCTGTATTTGTTTCCCTATCAGAGTGGCTTTTTTCTAAGAATTTTGCCAGGGACAACTCTCTTGTTGCCGTGGGGTTTTTTACGTGCGCTAAATAATTACGTGTAACACACGGGACCTCGGTTTATCGTCTCATCCGAAAGACTAGCGCCCAGACCACCACTCATGGTCTAATGGATGGGGGAAAAATTTCCGGTCCAAACGGGGTACGAACCGCCGCACACTTCAGACCCGGACTTTTCGCTTTCTAGACAGGCGCGTTACCACTAGACCACCGATCCACCACTAGTTTAACTAGAAACGTAGAGCAGACTTGAGCTGTGCCCAGTGCAGACATTGTAGTTTAGTTTAGTTTAACTGGGAGGTAGAGCAGACTTGAACTGTGCACAGTGCAGACAGTGTAGTGTAGTTAACTACAACGTAGAGCAGACTTGAGCTGTGCACAGTGCAGAAAGTTAGTTTAACTAAAACGTAGAGCAGACTTGAGCTGTGCCCAGTGCAGAAAGCTAGTTTAACGACAACGTAGAGCAGACTTGAGCTGTGCATAGTGCAGACAGTATAGTTTAGTTTAACGACAACGTAGAGCAGACTCCGAGCTATCTATGCCAACAGCAAGAGCGCAGTCCGCACGATCAGTGGAACATCTGACTGGTTCCCAGTTACATCCGGGGTGAGACAGGGATGTTGCCTCTCCCCTCTGCTCTTTGTCATTTACATGGACCAGATTGCAAAGGAGGCCAACCCAGATCCTGAGGCACTCAACGAACTCATGTTTGCTGATGACCAGGCAATAATACATAGCAAGAAGGCACAGCTCCAGGAGCACACAGATCAACTCAACAGCACCTGCCAGGCCTATGACATGAAAATCAGTGTCAGTAAGACCGAGGTCATGACAGTCAGCAGGAGACCACACACTCTGGACATCAATATCAATGGATCCCAGTTAAATCAAGTCAGCGAATTTAAATATCTGGGCAGTGTATTTGCAGAGAACGGAAGATTAGACCGTGAAATTGAAACAAGATGTCAGAAGGCTAATGCGGTCAGTTACCAGCTCGCCCCTTTCCTGAAACATCCCAGCATCCCCATGGACACAAAGGCAAAACTGATTAACACCATCTTCCTGCCAACGCTCACGTACCAGTGTCAGACATGGACCCTCACAAAGGCCCTCAGACGTAAACTAGTCACGTGTGAAATGAAATGCCTAAGAAGAGCAGTCAACAAGACCCGAAGAGACAAAATCAGAAACGAAGTCATCAGAGACATGGTAGGTGCAACACCAGTCCTACAACACATCGACCAGCAGAGGATCAAGTGGTTCGGACACCTGACACGGATGCCTCACAACCAGCCAGCTCTTCGGGCCTACAACACCCGGCACTCAGGACGGAAAGCCAAAGGACGACCAAGAAGAAGATGGAATGATTCCGTGGCTGACACCCTAAAAGCCCACGGCATGTCCCTCCTCCAGGCTACACGCCTCGCTGCCGACAGACAGCTATATCTCCCCGCGACACCTCCGGGTATAAACGGAAGACAAAAGTAAAGTAAGTAAAGTAAGTAAGTAGAGCAGACTTGAGCTGTGCACAGTGCAGACAGTTAGTTTAACTGGAAGGTAGAGCAGACTTTGAGCTGTGCACAGGGCAGACAGTTGGCAGACTTGAACTGTGCACAGGGCAGACAGTTAGTTTAGTTTAACTGGAAGGTAGAGCAGACTTTCAACTGGGCCCAGTGTAGTGTAGTTTAGTTTAGTTTACTTTAACTGGAGAGGTAGAGCAGACTTGAGCTGTGCCCAGTGCAGACAGTGTAGTTTAGTTTAACTAGAACGTAGAGCAGACTTGAGCTGTGCACAGTGCAGACAGTGTAGTTTAGTTTAACTGGAAGGTAGAGCAGACTTTGAACTGGGCACAATGCAGACAGTTAGTTAGTTTAACTACAACGTAGAGCAGACTTGAGCTGTGCCCATTGCAGACAGTGTAGTTTAGTTTAACTGGAAATGTACAGCAGACTTGAGTTGTGCCCAATGCAGACAGTGTAGTTTAACTAGAACGTAGAGCAGACTTTGAACTGTACACAGTGCAGACAGTTAGTTAGTTTAGTTTAACTGGAAGGTAGAGCAGACTTGAACTGTGCACAGTGCACACAGTGTGGTTTAGTGTAGTTTAGTTTAACTGGAAACGTAGAGCAGACTTGAACTGTGCCCAGTGCAGACAGTTGGCAGACTTGAACTGTGCACAGTATAGACAGTTAGTTTAGTTTAATTGGAAGGTAGAGCAGACTTGAACTGGTCACAGTGCAGACAGTGTAGTTTATTTTATTTTAGTTTAACTGGAAACGTAGAGCAGACTTGAACTGTGCCCAGTGCAGACAGTTGGCAGACTTGAACTGTGCACAGTATAGACAGTTAGTTTAGTTTAATTGGAAGGTAGAGCAGACTTGAACTGGTCACAGTGCAGACAGTGTAGTTTATTTTATTTTAGTTTAACTGGAAACGTAGAGCAGACTTGAACTGTGCCCAGTGCAGACAGTTGGCAGACTTGAACTGTGCACAGTATAGACAGTTAGTTTAGTTTAATTGGAAGGTAGAGCAGACTTGAACTGGTCACAGTGCAGACAGTGTAGTTTATTTTATTTTAGTTTAACTGGAAACGTAGAGCAGACTTTCAACTGTGCACAGTGCAGACAGTGTAGTTTAGTTTATTTTAGTTTAGTTTAACTGGGACGTAGAGCAGACTTGAACTATGCCCAGTGCAGACAGTTGGCAGACTTGAACTGTGCACAGTATAGACAGTTAGTTTAGTTTAACTGGAAGGTAGAGCAGATTTGAACTGTTCCCAGTGCAGACAGTTGGCAGACTTGAACTGTGCACAGTATAGACAGTTAGTTTAGTTTAACTGGAAGGTAGAGCAGACTGGAGCTGTGCCCAGTGCAGACAGTTGGCAGACTTGAACTGTGCACAGTATAGACAGTGTAGTTTAGTTTAACTGGAGAGGTAGAGCAGACTTGAGCTGTGCACAGTGCAGACAGTTAGTTTAGTTTAGTTTAACTGGGAGGTAGAGCAGACTTGAACTGTGCATAAAGCAGACAGTTAGTTTAGTTTAACTGGAGCGAAGAGCAGACTTGAACTGTGCCCAGTGCAGACAGTTAGTTAGTTTAACTACAACGTAGAGCAGGCTTGAACTGTGCACAGTGCAGAAAGCTAGTTAGTTTAACTACAACGTAGAGCAGACTTGAACTGTGTACAGTGTAGACAGTTAGCTTAGTTTAACTGGGAGGTAGACAGACTTGAACTGTACACAGTGCAGACAGTGTGGTTTAGTTTAGTTTAGTTTAACTAGAACGTAGAGCAGACTTTGAACTGGGCACAGTGCAGACAGTTAGTTTAGTTTAACTGGAAAATAGAGCAGACTTGAGCTGTGCACAGTGCACACAGTGTGGTTTAGTTTAGTTTAGTTTAACTGGAAACGTAGAGCAGACTTGAACTGTGCACAGTGCAGACAGTTGGCAGACTTGAACTGTGCCCAGTGCACACAGTGTGGTTTAGTTTAGTTTAGTTTAACTGGAAACGTAGAGCAGACTTGAACTGTGCACAGTGCAGACAGTTGGCAGACTTGAACTGTGCCCAGTGCACACAGTGTGGTTTAGTTTAGTTTAGTTTAACTGGAAACGTAGAGCAGACTTGAACTGTGCACAGTGCAGACAGTTGGCAGACTTGAACTGTGCCCAGTGCACACAGTGTGGTTTAGTTTAGTTTAGTTTAACTGGAAACGTAGAGCAGACTTGAACTGTGCCCAACTTATTTGTGGTAGGCACTGTGTGAAAAGAGAAGCAGGTATGGGATCAAGATTGCATGATTTTACAGTCATTTCTTTCAGAATTGTCATGATTTCTTTCTCACTTGTCGGATGAAAGAAAAGGAGAGGAGTGCCAGAGAATTGGGGATCAGGAAGTGCAGGCTGGAAAAGAGTCTGATCCAGTTTGGAGCGAATGTTATGGACTTTTTCAGAAAAGAATGCAGAAAATATAGAAGGAAGTTCAGAGTGGTTGTGGATGGAAGGCATTATTATCATTATAATTACAATTATAACTACAACGTAGAGCAGACGTGAACTGCGCACAGAGCAGACAGTTAGTTTAGTTTAACTGGAAACGTAGAGCAGACTTGAGCTGTGCACAGTGCAGACAGTGTAGTTTAGTTAAGTTTAGTTTAACTGGGAGGTAGAGCAGACTTGAACTGTGCACAGTGCAGACAGTTATTTAACTGGGAGGTAGAGCAGACTTGAACTGTGCACAGTGCAGACAGTTAGTTTAGTTTAACTAGAAGGTAGAGCAGACTTGAACTGTGCACAGTGCAGACAGTTGGCAGACTTGAACTGTGCACAGTGCAGACAGTTGGCAGACTTGAACTGTGCACAGTGCAGACAGTTAGTTTAGTTTAGTTTAGTTTAACTGGAAACGTAGAGCAGACTTAAACTGTGCCCAGTGCAGACAGTTGGCAGACTTGAACTGTGCACAGTGCAGACAGTTGGCAGACTTGAACTGTGCACAGTATAGACAGTTGGCAGACTTGAACTGTGCACAGTGCAGACAGTTGGCAGACTTGAACTGTGCCCAGTGCAGACAGTTGGCAGACTTGAACTGTGCACAGTGCAGACAGTTGGCAGACTTGAACTGTGCACAGTGCAGACAGTTGGCAGACTTGAACTGTGCACAGTGCAGACAGTTGGCAGACTTGAACTGTGCACAGTGCAGACAGTTAGTTAGTTTAACTGGAACGTAGAGCAGACTTGAACTGTGCACAGTGCAGACAGTTGGCAGACTTGAACTGTGCACAGTGCAGACAGTTGGCAGACTTGAACTGTGCACAGTATAGACAGTTGGCAGACTTGAACTGTGCACAGTGCAGACAGTTGGCAGACTTGAACTGTGCCCAGTGCAGACAGTTGGCAGACTTGAACTGTGCACAGTGCAGACAGTTGGCAGACTTGAACTGTGCACAGTGCAGACAGTTGGCAGACTTGAACTGTGCACAGTGCAGACAGTTGGCAGACTTGAACTGTGCACAGTGCAGACAGTTAGTTAGTTTAACTGGAACGTAGAGCAGACTTGAACGTAGCCTAACACTTCTTCTC
>CM054147.1:64484876-64497376 GCA_028751875.1 Rapana venosa
AGAGAGAGAGGAGAGAGAGAGAGAGAGAGAGAGAGAGAGAGACAGACACACAGACAGACAGACAGACAGAAAGAAAGATTCTCATTATATCCTATTCTATTTTCAATCTGCAGGCAGTTACCTAACAACGCTAAGATAGTCACAAGGGGTAATGGGGCGAAAACATGTGACACTGAGTGGCAATTCTCCCCTGTGGGGATGCCGGGGGGCCTGTCAGTATAAACAGCATCCCCCACCTTCTGGAAATTCTGTGCTGGGAATTCCATCTTTTAATAATAATAATAATAATAATAATAAAAGTAATTTGTATAGCGCTATATCTTGCAAAGACAAATCTCTTTTTTTCTGCCTTGTTAATTTTCTTCCTGTCACCTCCTTCTTGTCTATATTTTTTCCCTTTTTGATCCAAGAATGAATACTTCACACTCTAAATATACGTACTCTCTGAAGTCCGAATGCGGCTACCTTCATGGTTGGCCAAAAAACGGTCACATAGCAAAATTTCACTGTGAGTGAACCTCGGAGCTCTAGCCGAGGGACAAACAAAAATATCGATGGTTTAGAGTTATCACAACTGCCTAGAAAGCAAAGAAGAATTGTGAGTTCCATCCCCGTGTGTGCATGCCTGACTTTTACCCCATCCACTAGACCCTGAATGGTGGGTCTGGGGTCCTGTGTGCAACATACCATCAGCGCAAGTAAAAGAACCTACAGCAGGCAGGGGTGTTGTCCCTGACAAAAAAAATTCTGTAGAAAAAAAAGCCACTCTGATAGGGAAACAAATACATTATGCAGACAGGACAACTAGACAATTAAAAAAGACACGAAAAGAAAGAAAGAAAGGCACGGCTGCTATTGCGTCAACACACTCTCTCCACCCAGGTAGATCAGCCTGGTTTTCAAGCAGTGAATTCTGCCCTGACTGAAAGTAGTATAAATACAATGCAGTGCAATACAACACAACACACACACACACACACACACGATACTACTCAATACAAAGGAGTTATGGCACGTTGCACGTAAGTGTTCTGGGAGGTCATCCTCCAGGCTCAGCCAAGATTGATGGTAATACGAGGAAGGATGGGTACTGGGCACTCTGGCACTGAGAAGATTGCTGGTCTGCAGGTAACTCCTGGATAAGCCCTTCTGACTGAACACATGAACACTTTGCCGGCTGTTAATGCATTTATGTCATGAAGCCGATTTTTCTTCTCGCCCATGCAACCAGTTTGTCAAGAAAGCTTGATATACAATCATGGAACTTAGACGAGATTTTATATTTCAGAATGACATTTTCATTATGATATTTTTTTGGTAGATAAAGGGACAATTTTGACTGCATTTGTTCACGATTCTTTTTCTTTCTTCTCATTCCCCCCCAAAATAAAATAGAGTAAGTTGTTTTGATTTGACAAAGTCACGAACAAGGGACACAAGCACAATGTTGGCTTCTGATTGGTTGATCAGGAGGAAATGTTCTGGCTCACATTTCAGACAGCTGACGAATCTGTTCACTGAATTTTCAACTGACACCCAAGAGATACCTGTCTGAAACACTTCCTGTCGTCATTTAGTTCTGCCAGAGATGCAGGGATGCCAAGTGAAAGGCCTGAGTTTAGGTGAGAAAATTCATCCCTTCCTCCATCATTATTATGGTGTCCTTAAATGGATTCCTTGTCGCTAACTGGACTAAGGGCTTAAACTGCACGAACCCAGTCAAAAAGTAACTTGAAGATATTTTGAAACTGCTTAGCACATCGTTTTCTATCATCACACATAAAACACCACGACCCAAATAACGGCAATAAAGAAAATTACATAGATAAAACCTCAGTCTAAACTAAAAACATAAAACATATACTCCCTAATTTTTGTAGGAAAATCGGTTGTTTTACTAGATTTGCACACAGGAATTGTCATACTTGGAATCGTTTGTCTTACAATTTGCAGTCTATGCATTAAGCAGCCTACTTGGCAAAGGAAATACGAGAATGTTTTTCTCCAAAGGAAGTATTTCAGACCCTGGGAGATCATCAATGTTTGCATAGCGTTGCGTTGCTTTAGAATTGTAACATGCCCATTTTGGGTCTATATTTTTAGGATGGCCCGGAGCACCCGAGTGCGATGACTTGCCCTTACCACAGCCCCTGAATCGAATGAGTTCCGCTGGGACTGTGACATAACGAAAACAAAACAAAACAACCCAGGAAAAAGGTCTTATCTTGGTTGAGCTTGTCCACTGTATGACAATAACCACTTTAGGACACAAGGCTTGTCCAAGCACGTACATTTCGTGCCAGTGATCCAGGTCTTGTTTTCTTCAGGGTTGGCGTGACTTGCAGCATTTATTGTCTGCAACCTTTCGTGGAGACGTTTTGTGTCACTGCAATCTGGCGCAAATATCAGCTGCATTGGACGGGAGAAGAAATAACAACAGGGTCATTTCTGTCTGTGATCCCCTTCATAGGCTAATGTCGGTAACATTAGCAGTACTGTGATTTCTGTCTGTGGTTCCCTTCATAGGTTAATGTCGGTAACATTAGCAATTCTGTGATTTCTGTCTGTGATCCCCTTCATAGGCTACTGTCGGTAACATTAGCAATACAATGATTTCTGTCTGTGATTTCCTTCATAGGTTAATGTCGGTAACATTAGCAATACAGTGATTTCTGTCTGTGGTTCCCTTCATAGGTTAATGTCGGTAACATTAGCAATTCTGTGATTTCTGTCTGTGATCCCCTTCATAGGCTACTGTCGGTAACATTAGCCATGCAGTAGTTTCTGTCTGTGGTTCCCTTCATAGGTTAATGTCGGTAACATTAGTTGTACAGTCATTTCTGTCTGTGGCTCCGTTCATAGGTTATCCTTTAGAAATTCATTCATGTATTTCAATAGATGCTTTCCCCAGTACTTTTGCCTTTCCAAAATGGCAGCTATATTCTTCTTCTTTCTTTCTTTCTTTCTTTTCGTTCCTTGGCTAGCGCTCTGAGGTTTACCATTGGTGAGATTTTGGGTATGCAACCGTTTTTGCCTACCTTCCGAATTCGGGGATGTATGCTGGGTACGCTCGTGTTTCTGTAACTCTCCGAACGCTGACATGAATTATGGGATCTTAAAAGTGCATATTTGATCTTCTCGAAATGAAAGAATGAATACTTAAAAAGAATTCTGTGTGTGTGTGTATCTACATGAGGGAAGTAAGAAACTGGAAGGTCTGCATTTGAAGTCGACCAGGGAGATCGTAAAACCTCCCACCCTTAATCTATCAGAAGCCACCTAGATATGAATCCACGATCTCATGGACCCGTGGGATTGACGTCGAATGGTCTTAAGCACTCGGCTATAGCATTTGTTGGCAGATATAGAATACTCAGCTCCTAGAGATGTCTTCTATGGATTTAGGCTTCCACGCTCACCCAGAGAGTACCCTCAAAACAGGGTATTTGATATAGTGTTCTAGTCTACTGCATGTTGCACAGAATCCAGATATATTAATTTTTTAAAATATATTTCTGATTGATAAGAATGTTTATTGGAGTTCCTGACTTGAAACTATTGGCCATGAAATGAACTGTGGGTTATGAGAGAGAGACAGAGACAGAGAGAGTGAGACAGAGACAGAGAGAGAGACAGAGACAGAGAGAGACACGTATATAGAGACAGAAAGAGACACAGAGAGACAGAGACAGAGAGTCAGAGACAGAGAGTCAGAGACAGAGAGTCAGAGACAGAGAAAGAGCGAGAGAGAGAGAGAGAGAGAGAGAGAGAGAGAGAGAGAGAGAGAGAGAGAAGTTAATTGATACACTCTATCAAAGCACAGAGCTAATGTAGACAAACAGTTCAAACGAAAAGAATGAAGAGTGTTTAGAATAGCAACCACTTTATCCCATCCACCATTTTCCTTAAAAAATATAAATTCATGAGAACATGCATTAGACCACTTGAAACAACTGTCAAGATTGGACAAACTTTCTGTGATCTAGAAGGGAAAAAACACAACTGTCCCTCTTTGTTGTCCGTTGCTGTTTCCCTAAACGCAATAAACCTGTTCCCATAATTCCACACTTCGTGAACTTTTCCTGTTCATTATGGAACGTGCACTTCAGCCTACAGTTCTTGGTTCAGTCTTTTTCTTGAAAGCTATTCCATGTCTTGATTCCTATTTCAGCTCTGCGTCATTAAACATGACTCGGCCATTACTGCTCAATATTTACCAACGCTTCTCCTCCTGAGGGAAGGGATTTCAGTATGTGCATAATATTATCCAAAGTAGGTGACTGGCTGTGTTAATGTTGTGGATTATCAAAGGCGAGGGGAAAAATCGATAGTCACTGTTGTGGCGATAGGTTTAGCGTCTAGCATTTACCCTACTTCTATTCCCACGTCTTTGATAGTGTGCAGGAATGGAGAAGAATTGTTGTGCGAGAAACCCCGTGAACAGTAGCTTCTGTCACGAACAAGGGTGGCATTATCTAAACTATTGTTTGTACAGGACGTATATCCAGAGAGAATGGACGTATAAAGTATTTGGGAAAGAAAGACAGGAGAACGGTAGTAAAAAGAATTATTTTAATGCATGTTGGAATTGCAAATTAGCTGACCCTGCTTCCGCCATCTTTGGCAGTTGGGTGTTTTTAGAAGCTCGCCACTGTGAATGTTTCTGATGGCTTATGAAATTTTATGTCCACAGATCTGTGAAAGATGGCTGCCTCCGTGGAGATACCAGGGTCTCTTTCAGTATAGATAGCATTCCCGCTTTCTGGATGTACTACAAATTTCCCATTTTCTATCACTTCCTTTGTTTCTGCCTTTGCTCTTACCTCTCTATCCCCTCCTCTCTCTCTCTCTGGCTTGTTTTCTGCCTACCCAGTCAAGTCTTTTGCCTTTTCCTAAGCAAATTTGAATTCTTTTTCTTTTGAACTTGTTAACGAGCTGTGCTGAAGTGTCGGCTGAGGCCAACAGCCAAACTTCTTGCAGAGTTGCCAGTGTAGGAGAAGACCAGGTGCTGTGCATTCTATCCAATATGGTCATGCAATTGGCCCAGGAATGCAGAACAAGAAGAAGAAAAAGAAGGAGTAGAAGAAGAAGAAGAAGAAGAAGAAGAAGAAGAAAAAGGAAAAGGAGAAGAAGGAAGGAAGGAGGAGGAGGAGGAGGAGGAGAAGGAGGAGGAGGAGGAGAAGATGAAGAAGAAGAAAGATGTCTGATCTATCTCAAACAACACCAGCATTATAGTTCAGTATTTGTAAGAAAAGAAGATGATTTCATGAGTCTGTGTTTACATCAGCACTAAGCTATAGATAACAGCCACAAGCCACAAATATGATTATGTACACACAAGAGCGCCTACAGGGGTAATGATACACACACAACACACACTCACACACACACACACACACACACACACCACACACACACACACACACACACACACAAACACGAGACAACCAACAAGAAAATAAGTACGCAGTACAGTAGACGAAGACGACTGAAGAAGCAAAAGATTTCAGGATGGAAAAAGAGGCAGTGTTCTTAAAAGCTGCTGGAAAAGATGTCAGTGAGGCAGAGTGTAACAGGAAAATTGGTTCCAGAGAAGAAAAGGGGCGCCAGCACTTTTTTTTCAAAAGGGAATGTACAACCTTGAAAAAAAATCTGCGTTTTTTTCCAAAACAAAAATAATGAGAATGCAAACATGTCTGGAGATCAAGGTATTTTGACTGAGAAGAATCAATGAAAACTTCTAAGTCAGAGTAGAATTAAATTGTACCAATTCCTTTATCAAAAAAAAAAAACCAAACCAAACCACCACCACCACCACACCCCAAAACAACAAAACAACAACAACAACAAAACCAAACCAAAAACAAAAAACCCACCACCACTACCACCACCAAAACATCACCACGAAAAATAATTATCAGAGTAGTATGTGTCAAGCAAGATTATTCAGTCAAGCTGCATTATTGTGAACTGCTGGAAGTCTGTGTAAATCAATACTGTTCAGCTTGCACGATGACGACAATGACAATGACCTGATCCAATTAAAACAGTACAAAAGCGCACACGGAATTTTCAGAAGCTTATTCAGTAATGCAGCGACAAACCGAGCATGCATACCGAAAGTTAAAAAAAAGAACAATGGAAGGAATCTGTTTTGATTGGTCGAGTAACATTTCTCAGACAGAGTAAGTAATCCTACAGGAAGTTCAACAAGGGAAACTACTCTGGAAGGATTTTGACTGGCCAGACTTTTCGGTGCAGTAAACTTCAATGCCTTTGCTCTGTGGTCAAATATTGGACAGACACCAGAGCCAAGTGGCGAAGATCGTTTGACTTCAATCCCATGGGTTCATGAAGTCGTGGGTTCGAATCTCGGCTGCGTCTGGGGAATAAAGGGTAGGGATTTTTATGATCTCCCAGGTCATCTTCAAGTACAGACCTTCCAGTGCCTTAATTCCCTTCGTGTATATATATATACACATGCAGACAATCAAATATGCATGTTCAAGATCCCGTACTTAATGTCAGCGTTACGAGGGTTATAGAAACACGAATATACCCAGAAATCATCCTCGAAGTCGGAATGCGGCTACCTTCATGGTGGGCAAAACCGAATGCATAGGCAAAGTCTCACTATTGGTGAGCCATTGATGCTCTAGCCGAGGAACGACCTCCCCCCCCCCCCTGTGTCCCCCAGCAACAAACATTGTTTTTGGCCATACACACACAACTGGGTGGCCTGACTGCTAAGAAAAGCTCCCATAAACATGGAGTTGATTGCCGTCAGAAGGCTGTGGTGTTACAGTCTGTGACAACATAATCCCAGAGATAACTGGAGCGTGGAGAAAAAAAGAAGCAAAGGACCCAGCACAGATTATCAGCGTTGGGTGCTGCACACACTCACGCACGCAAGCACGCATGCACGCACGCATGCACACACATACACACATAGGATGGAAAAAAGCAAAAGCATTGCTTATTCAATCCTCTTGAAATAAAAGTTCGACTCTCTCTCTCCCCCAATGAAAAACATATATGAATACTTACACTGTAACCCTTGGAAAATAAAGCTCATTCACTCATTCATTCATTCATGCATTCATTCATTCATTCATTCATTCATTCATTCATTCATTTATTCATTCATTTTCTTTCCAGAGCTGTTTTTGTATGTTTAGGGTTTTGTTAGAACCGGCAATGAAAGGGCCTTTTTACACGAATTAAATGAGAAAAGGAGTCAAACATGTTTAAAAAAAATCTGTTGGAAGTAAACAATATCAAACCAGCCTTATACATAAGAGTCAGAGCAGTCTTGAGAGAGAAAAAACTATTGACCCAATCCGTCTCAGTAGGCACACACAGCAGCATTATCATAGTTCAAATGTGGGAACCATATATTGATTACTGCGCAAGTTCAGACATGTTTGATGCCCATAAAAAAAGTCAGTATCCATTCTGTGGAATAGGGTTAGAAGATGTTTTTGTTCCAGGGCTAACATTCCAAGGTGAGATTTTGCCTAAGCGACTGTTTTTGCCCACCATGAAGGTAGCCACATTCCGACTTCGGGGATGTATGCTGTGGTATGTTTGTGTTTCCATATCCCCCCGAACACTGATATAAATTACAGGATCTTTAACTGTGCATATTTGATCTTCTGCATGTGCATATATACACAAAGGGAATTACGGCACTGGTAGGTAGGTAGGCACGTGAATGTTGAAATGTATGCTGAACAGATTAAAAAAAACCCTAAAAAAAATAAAGCTATGCACTTAAAGTTGACCTGGGAGATCGTAAAAAAAATCCTCACCCTTAATTCACCAGACACTACCAAAATCTGAACCCATGACTTCATGAACCCTTTCCGGGACTGAAGTCGATTGGTCATAACCACTTGGCTACAGTGTCCTAGAAGATGAAATACATATACAGTGCTTTTTCTGTTTCATGTTAAATCATTTCACCAAAATCATAACATAAGTATGATATTACTGTATGAGGCCCAGTGTTTCAAGTGGATCAGTTACCAGAATCTCTCTCTCTTTCTTGAATTGTTAATAGTAATAAACCCGTGTCATGTCAGTGTAACTCTCTCTCTCTCTCTCTCTCTTGTGTGTTTCACCAGTTCACCACTTCATGAATATTTATTGGCGGAAGCCCCATTGCCTCACCCCTAATGGTGCTGTATAAATTTTTCATGGCATAATCGGAAGAGTTGCTTCCCCTCCATGGTTTGTTGCTATATTTAGCTCTCCCTGCAGGAAAGGATGGTGTGTTGGTAGGCGTGGTGTGCCACCCCTTGCAGTTAGCTTATTGCTGAACCAGGATAAAACTTTGAGAAAATCTCTCTCTCTCTCTCTCTCTCTCTGTTTCTCTGTCTGTCTCTCTCTCATGAAATAGAACAGTTTGTGTTTTCTTCTGTAATCAGTTATAAATCCTTACTTATTTGTGCAGTTGCTTTGCCAATGATAGGAATGAACCCATTGTTTAAGCCCTAGCCCAACACATGTATTGTGGTCAAAAGCCAATGTGCATTAAATTACTTTAGAATTCAGAGTTCTCTCTTTTTCTCTCCCCCCCCTCTCTCTCTTCATGATGACTAATCGGGCTGTAATTAATTGATTCTGTTTTAAATGTACATTATGTGTGTTTTGTGTCCAGCCCCCCTCCCACAGTTTCCTTGTAAATGGGCTTCTGGCTTATCACTATAAACCTTTATCTCTCTCTCTCTCTCTCTCTCTCTCTCTCTCCCCCTCTCTTTCACTCATGTCTGTATATCATTCCATGATGTGGCAACCATGTCATTGCAGATCATTATGTATTTGAAATCCAATGTTTCCGGATTGTTTGGTAACCCCTGACTGACTGGTCCCATGTTAAAAGGCTTAAAGCCTTTCACAATGAATCATTTCACAGTTGCAATCTCCCTTTGTGTGTGTGTGCGTGTGTGTGTGTGTTTCATTCTGAGGCTCGCTAATGCAATTTTGTGCTTATGGGACTGTTTTTGCCCACCATGGAATGAGCTGCATTCCAACTTTGGGGATGTATACTGGATATGTTCACGTTTCCTGAAATGATTTACAGGACCTTTAACATGCCTATTCGATCCTCTGCATGAATATTTACACAAAAGAAATTAAGGCACTGGAAAGTAGGTGTGCATTTAGAGTTGACCTGGGAGATGGTAAAAATCCTTGCCATTAATTCAACAGATGCTGCCTTGATTCAAACCTGCAACTTTATGGACCTGCTGCATTGAAGTCAAACAGTCTCAACCACTTGGCTGTAGCATCCGTAGGTTAGAAGATAAAATACATATACTGTGCTTTTTCTGGTCCATGTATAAGCAACCTCACCCAAATCATACTAGAAACATAATAATACATACTGTACTAGGCCCAGTTTGCCATGTGGAGCAGTTACCAGAATCTCTTTCTTTCTTGAATTGTTAATGGCAAAGAACCAGTGTCATGTCAGTGTTAATCTCTCTGTCTCTCTCTCTCTCTCTCTCTCTCTCTCTCTCTCTTTCTCTCTCTCTCTCCCTCCCTCTCTTCCTTCCTCCCTCTCTCTCTTTTTCTCTCTCCCTCCCTCCCTCTTTCCCTCTCTCTCCCTCACCCCCCTCTCTCTCTCCCTTCCTCCCTCCCCTTATATTTCCCTCCCTCTCTCTCTTCCTCTTTCTCCCTCCCTCCCTCCCTCTCTCTTTCCCTCTCTCTCCCTGAATTTCACCAGTTCACCACTTCATGAATATTCATTGGCGGAAGCCCCATTGCCTCACTCCTAATGGCGCTGTATCAATTTTTCATGGCCTGCTGGGAAGAGTTGCTTCCCCTCTGTATTTTGTTGCTATATTTATCTCTCCCTGCAAGGAAAGATGGCGTGTTGGTAGGCTTGGTGTGCCATCCCCTGTAGTTAGCCTTGTTGCTGAACCAGGAACAAACTTTGAGAAACAGTCTCTCTCTCTCTGACTCTCTGTCCCTCTCTCTCTGTGTCTCTCATGAAATAAAACGATTTGTGTTTTCTTCTGTAATCAGTCATAAATCATGACTTGTTTGTGCATTTGCTCTGCCAATGATATGAAGGAACCCATTGTACCATTTCAAGTTGAAGAAATGTATTGTGGTCGAAGGCCAATGTACATTAAATCATTTTAGAGTTCAGAGTTTAGAGGTTAGAGGTCAGAGTTCTCTCTCTCCATGATGACTAATTAGGTGGTAATTAATTGATTCTTTTCAAATTTATATAAAATGTGTGTTTTGTATCCAACCCCTCTCCCACTGTCCTCGTGTAAATGGGCTTCTGGCTTATCACTAGAAACCTTTGTCATTCTCTCTTTCTCTCTGTCTCTGTCTCTCTGTTTCTCTCTCTCTCTCTCTCTCTCTTTTGAATTGCTAATGGCAACAAACCAGTGTCATGTTGGTGCTACTCTCTCACTCTCTGTGTTTCACCAGTTCACCACTTTATGAATATTCATTGGCGGAAGCCCCATTGCCTCACTCCTAATGGTGCTGTATCAATATTTCATGGCCTACCGGGAAGAGTTGCTTCCCCTCAGTATTTTGTTGCTATATTTAGCTCTCCATGCAGGGAAAGATGGCTTGTTGGTAGGCTTGGTGTGCCACCTCCTGCAGTTAGTGTTGTTGCTGAACCATGAACAAACTTTGAGAAACAGTCTCTCTCTCTGACTCTCTGTCTCTCTCTGTGTCTCTCATGAAATAAAACAATTTGTGTTTTCTTCTGTAATCAGTCATAAATCATTACTTGTTTGTACATTTGCTCTGCCAATGATATGAATGAACCCAGTGTACCATTCCAAGCTAAACAAATGTATTGTGATCGATGGCCAATGTACATTAAATCATTTTAGAGTTCAGAGGTTAGAGGTCAGAGTTCTCTCTCTCCATGATGACTAATTAGGTGGTAATTAATTGATCCTTTTTTAATTTACATAAAATGTGTGTTTTGTATCCACCCCCTCTCCCACTGTCCCCTTGTAAATGGGCTTCTGGCTTATCACTATAAACCTTTGTCATTCTCTCTCTCTGTCTCTGTTTATCTCTCTCTCTTTTTAATTATTAATGGCAACAAACCAGTGTCATGTTGGTGCTACTCTCTCTCTCTCTCTCTGTATCACCAGTTCACCACTTCATGAATATTCATTGGCGGAAGCCCCATTGCCTCACTCCTAATGGTGCTGTATCAATATTTCATGGCCTACCAGGAAGAGTTGCTTCCCCTCGGTATTTTGTTGCTATATTTAGCTCTCCATGCAGGGAAATATGGCATGTGGGTAGGCTTGGTGTGCCACCCCCTGCAGTTAGTGTTGTTGCTGAACTGGGATCCAACTTTGAGAAACAACTCTCCCTCTCTCTGTCTCTCTTCCTCCCTCCCTTCCTCTCTTCCTTTCCCTCCTCTCTCTCCCTCCCCCCTTCTCTTACTCCATGATGACTAATTGGGCTGTAATTAATTGATTCTGGTCTAAATTTACATCATGTCTGCTTTATGCCCAGCCCCCTCTCACTTTACCCTTCTCCTTGTCATTCTCTCTCTCCCTCCCTCCCTCCCTCCCTCCCTGTGTTTCACCAGTTCACCACTTCATGAATATTCATTGATGGAAGCCCCATTGCCTCACCCCTAATGGTGCTGTATCAATTTTTCATGGCGTACTGGGAAGAGTTCTTTCCCCTCTGTATGTTGTTGCTATATTTAGCTCTCCATGCAGGGAAAGATGGCGTGTGGGTAGGCTTGGTGTTCCAACCCCCTGCAGTTAGTGTTGTTGCTGAACCATGAACAAACTTTGAGAAACAGTCTCTCTCTCTGACTCTCTGTCTCTCTCTGTGTCTCTCATGAAATAAAACAATTGTGTATTCTTCTGTAATCAGTCATAAATCATTCTTTGTTTGTGCATTTGCTCTTGCCAATGATATGAATGAACCCATTGTATCATTCCAAGCTGAACAAATGTATTGTAATCGAAGGCTAATGTATATTAAATCATTTTAGAGTCCAGAGTTCAGAGGTTAGAGGTCAGAGTTCTCTCTCTTTCTCTCTCTCCATGATGACTAATTGGGTCCTAATTAATTGATTCTTTTCTAATTTACATAAAATGTGTGTTTTGTATCCAAACCCTCTCTCAATGTCCCCTTGTAAATGAGCTTCTGGCTTATCACTATAAACCTTTGTCATTCTCTCTCTCTGTGTCTCTGTCTCTCTGTTTTTCTCTCTCTCTCTTTTGAATTGTTAATGGCAACAAACCAGTGTCATGTTGGTGCTACTCTCTCTCTCTCTTTCTCTCTGTTTCACTAGTTCACCACTTCATGAATATTCATTGATGGAAGCCCCATTGCCTCACCATTAATGGTGCCCTATCAATTTTTTATGGCCTACTGGGAAGAGTTGCTTCCCCTCCGTGTTTTGTTGCTATATTTAGCTCTCCCTGCAGGGAAAGATGGCGTGTTGGTAGGCTTGGTGTGCCACCCCCTGCAGTTAGTGTTGTTGCTGA
>CM054147.1:64502376-64507376 GCA_028751875.1 Rapana venosa
GGATGGAAGGAAGGAAGGAAGTATGAAAGAAGAAGAATAGCAGTAAAAATCCATAATGCTACACACGCACGCGTACGCATGTACACACATACGCAGTGTGCACGCGCGCCTGTGCATGTACGCAGGAACGCACACACGCACTCTCGCACGCACGCACGCGCGCGCGCACTCTCTCTCTCTTTCTTAAATCGCATTGTCGTGCATCTTTTTTACTTACCATAATTATGTCATATATGCATATGTCCGGATTATATAGGCCAGACGGCCTGCAAACATGAAAGAAATCATGATTGCTATTGTTTATTTATTGTTCACACACACACACACACACACACACACACACACACACACACACACACACACACACACACACACACACACACACACACACACACACACACACACACACACACACATGTTATGACGGATATTTTTTCAAGATTTTTGAATTATTTGAATTGTATGGTGTAATATTTTTCTGGGTTTTTTGTTTTGTTTTTAATTCCATATATGCATATGTTATTGTCTTTTCTTGTTTGATTTGTATAGTTTACCATAGATTCTATCTATCTATCTATCTGTCCCGTAGTCTGACGACCGTGGGGGCACCCTCAAAGACTCAACCATAGATTAGGTTTTTTAAAATTCTATGTCTGCATATACATTATCTTTTTTTCTCGCTTTTTCTTTCTTTAGATAGATGGCTTGATGAAAAAAAGCAAATGCACTGCTTATTCAATGTACCATTTGGAAATACAAGTTTGACTTTGACTTTGACTTTGACTTTCACACACACACACACACACAAACACACACACACACACACACACGCACGCACGCACGCACGCACACACACACACACACACACACACACACACACCACTACTATTACAACCACCCCCTCCCCCCCCCCCCCCCCCTCAAAAAAAAAGCCGAAATAAAAAAAAAGGCCCCTCTGAAAGACTTTCCCAGACCATCAATGGACAAAGGTACGACAAATTTGTTCTGTCCACACATCTCTTTTTCAGCAGCCTCAACATTTAAGACATGCCAGCCCAGCTGCTCCCGCACCTATTATTCCGATCTCACCCCCCCCAGAGATCAGCTAGAGATTCACAAAGACGTGTTTATGCTGAACTACCTTGAGGCCACCCACCAAAGGAGACCCTACACTGCCTCTGGATCACTT
Source organism: Rapana venosa (assembly GCA_028751875.1). NCBI lineage: Eukaryota > Metazoa > Mollusca > Gastropoda > Neogastropoda > Muricidae > Rapana > Rapana venosa. The sequence goes on from CM054147.1 coordinate 64,503,566, forward strand.
CGGCGATGGTTCAGGAGTTCATTACCTCGTGGATGGGTGACGGTTCGTTCGCTTTGGCTTCAGCACAGTCCCCCAGCTCATCCAGCTGTAAATGCATACCTGCCCTCTTAAGGGTCAGGGTAGGTAAATAAAGCAGCGAGGGAGAGGAGATGGGCGCCGCCCTCAATATGCTGGCCCCTAGAGAAGCTGAGGTCTCTGACATCTTGCTCCTCAGCGATCGCGTAGTTATGGGAAAGCCTTCACCTAGTACGAAAAAGGAACTACATTTGAATAAGAGCAGTATTCTCTTTATGCTAGGCCAAAGCAGGGAATCGAACCCCCCCCCAAAAAAAACAACAACAACAACACAAACAAACCCAACAAACAACAGCCCCAAACAACAACAACAACAACAAAACCAACAACAACCAGAACAACACTAAAATCCATAGGAATGACGGCGAAGGGTCCAAAACGAACATGAGACATGTCACTTTTGATTTGATCTACCAGGCTGTGAAGTTCAATCGATATTTTCCATTTACGTTTGTCAATCCGACTAGATCTTCGAACATCAATACAAAGAATCGTTTCTCTTTTCACGTTTCCCAACACTACCTTCCGACAGCCATCCCCGTTTTTAATAAACTTCCCTTTTCTCCTCCCATTGATATGTGTGAATAGACAAGGATGACAGTGAAGAGTTGGGGATGACAGTGAAGAAGAGTTGGGGATGACAGTGAAGAAGAGTTGGGGATGACAGTGAAGAAGAGTTGGGGATGACAGTGAAGAGTCGGGGATGACAGTGAAGAGTTGGGGATGACAGTGAAGAGTTGGGGATGACAGTGAAGAGTTGGGGATGACAGTGAAGAGTTGGGGATGACAGTGAAGAGTTGGGGATGACAGTGAAGAGTTGGGGATGACAGTGAAGAGTCGGGGATGACAGTGAAGAGTTGGGGATGACAGTGAAGAGTTGGGGATGACAGTGAAGAGTTGGGGATGACAGTGAAGAAGAGTTGGGGATGACAGTGAAGAAGAGTTGGGGATGACAGTGAGTGAAGAGTTGGAGATGACAGTGAAGAGTTGGGATGACAGTGAAGAGTTGGGGATGACAGTGAAGAGTTGGGGATGACAGTGAAGAAGAGTTGGGGATGACAGTGAAGAGTTGGGGATGACAGTGAAGAAGAGTTGGGGATGACAGTGAAGAGTTGGGGATGACAGTGAAGAAGAGTTGGGGATGACAGTGAAGAAGAGTTGGGGATGACAGTGAAGAAGAGTTGGGGATGACAGTGAAGAGTTGGGGATGACAGTGAAGAGTTGGGGATGACAGTGAAGAGTTGGGGATGACAGTGAAGAGTTGGGGATGACAGGGAAGAGTTGGGGATGACAGGGAAGAGTTGGGGATGACAGTGAAGAGTTGTGGATGAGAGTGAAGAGTTGGGGATGACAGTGAAGAGTTGGAGATGACAGTGAAGAGTTGGAGATGACAGTGAAGAAGAGTTGGGGATGACAGTGAAGAGTTGGGGATGACAGTGAAGAAGAGTTGGGGATGACAGTGAAGAAGAGTTGGGATGACAGTGAAGAGTTGGGGATGACAGTGAAGAGTTGGGGATGACAGTGAAGAAGAGTTGGGGATGACAGTGAAGAGTTGGGGATGACAGTGAAGAAGAGTTGGGGATGACAGTGAAGAGTTGGGGATGACAGTGAAGAGTTGGGAATGACAGTGAAGAGTTGGGAATGACAGTGAAGAGTTGGGAATGACAGTGAAGAGTTGGGAATGACAGTGAAGAGTTGGAGATGACAGTGAAGAGTTGGGGATGACAGTGAAGAGTTGGGGATGACAGTGAAGAGTTGGGAATGACAGTGAAGAGTTGGAGATGACAGTGAAGAGTTGGGGATGACAGTGAAGAGTTGGGGATGACAGTGAAGAGTTGGGAATGACAGTTAAAGAAGAGTTGGGGATGACAGTGAAGAGTTGGGGATGACAGTGAAGAGTTGGGGATGACAGTGAAGAGTTGGGGATGACAGTGAAGGGTTGGGGATGACAGTGAAGGGTTGGGGATGACAATGAAGAGTTGGGGATGACAGTGAAGAGTTGGGGATGACAGTGAAGAGTTGGGGATGATAGTGAAGAGTTGGGGATGACAGTGAAGAGTTGGGGATGACAGTGAAGAGTTGGGGATGACAGGGAAGAGTTGGGGATGACAGTGAAGAAGAGTTGGGATGACAGTGAAGAGTTGGGGATGACAGTGAAGAGTTGGGGATGACAGTGAAGAAGAGTTGGGGATGACAGTGAAGAGTTGGTATGACAGTGAAGAGTTGGGATGACAGTGAAGAAGAGTTGGGATGACAGTAAAGAAGAGTTGGGGATACAGTGAAGAGTTGGGATGACAGTGAAGAAGAGTTGGGGATGACATGAAGAAGAGTTGGGGATGACAGTGAAGAGTTGGAGATGACAGTGAAGAGTTGGGGATGACAGTGAAGAGTTGGGGATGACAGTGAAGAGTTGGGGATGACAGTGAAGAGTTGGGGATGACAGTGAAGAGTTGGGATGACAGTGAAGAGTCGGGATGACAGTGAAGAGTTGGGATGACAGTGAAGAAGAGTTGGGATGACAGTGAAGAAGAGTTGGGATGACAGTGAAGAGTTGGAGATGACAGTGAAGAGTTGGGGATGACAGTGAAGAGTTGGGGATGACAGTGAAGAGTTGGGGATGACAGTGAAGAAGAGTTGGGGATGACAGTGAAGAAGAGTTGGGGATGACAGTGAAGAAGAGTTGGGGATGACAGTGAAGAAGAGTTGGGGATGACAGTGGGATGACAGTGAAGAAAGATTGGGGATGACAGTGAAGAGTTGGGGATGACAGTGAAGAGTTGGGATGACAGTGAAGAAGAGTTGGGGATGACAGTGAAGAGTTGGGGATGACAGTGAAGAGTTGGGGATGACAGTGAAGAGTTGGGAATGACAGTGAAGAGTTGGGGATGACAGTGAAGAGTTGGGGATGACAGTGAAGAGTTGGGGATGACAGTGAAGAGTTGGGGATGACAGTGAAGAGTTGGGGATGACAGTGAAGAGTTGGGGATGACAGTGAAGAGTTGGGGATGACAGTGAAGAGTTGGGGATGACAGTGAAGAAGAGTTGGGGATGACAGTGAAGGGTTGGGGATGACAGTGAAGAGTTGGGGATGACAGTCAAGAGTTGGGTGACAGTGAAGAAGAGTTGGGGATGACAGTGAAGAGTTGGGGATGACAGTGAAGAAGAGTTGGGATGACAGTGAAGAGTTGGGGATGACAGTGAAGAAGAGTTGGGGATGACAGTGAAGAGTTGGGGATGACAGTGAAGAGTTGGGGATGACAGTGAAGAAGAGTTGGGATGACAGTGAAGAGTTGGGGATGACAGTGAAGAGTTGGGGAGACAGTGAAGAGTTGGGAATGACAGTGAAGAGTTGGGATGACAGTGAAGAGTTGGGGATGACAGTGAAGAGTTGGGGATGACAGGGAAGAGTTGGGGATGACAGTGAAGAGTTGGGAATGACAGTGAAGAGTTGGGGATGATAGTGAAGAGTTGGGGATGACAGTGAAGCGTGGAGCTGAAGGGAATAACACAGAGCGTGGAAATAGCCAGGGGATTGGGCGAGCCAAGTGTACTTTCAGGATGCTAGAACCTTTTTTGTTTTGTTCCTCGGTTAGAACTCCCAGGTTCACCAATGGCGAGATTTTTAACGTATGGGACCATTTCCCTCTAGCGTTAGGTAGCTGCATTCCGACTTCCGGAGATACAGTTAGGAATTGAACCTGCCAATTTGTCAGGACAGTCAGGAGGTACCTCCCAG
>CM054147.1:64512376-64514876 GCA_028751875.1 Rapana venosa
CTTTTCTCTCTCTCTCTCTCTCTGTCCGCCTGTCTGTCTCGATGTGTCTCTGCCTCTCTCATTAATTTATCTATTCATTTATTCTTTGATTTTGAGGAAAATTGGAATAAGCGCTCATGTGCCTTTTTAATCCAGTACCCGTGTGTATGCGGATTATAAATTTTTGTCATCCGTTCCCACAAGCACAATTGTGGCCTACTCTTCCAAAAAGCGGAGTCAGGTTTTAACGTGCGCGCAAGATGTTCTACGTGCATTCGTACACGGGGCCTCCGTTTAGTCGCATCGAATGGACTTTCGGGGGAGTGGAGTGGATACTGCTGTTAACTCCAGGGGAAACAATTTCCCATCGAACGGGTGCCTCGGTGGTGGCTCGAACCCGGGCCGTCAGATCACGAGGACAACGCTCTAACCACTGTCATAATTATCTCGACCCTCCGTCGTTGCAAAGTGTAATAATTACCAGCAGGAAATAGAAGATTCAGAAAACATTCATTACTGGAACAAACCCACACCACTTGTGTAAGGGCTTTGTCCACAGAACAAATCAATCAACAAATTACCGACGGGCGCCTTAGCCGAGTGGTAAAAACCATGCCACTTCAATCCCTCGGATCCCGTGGATTTCAATACCGGCAGCATCTGCTGAATTAAGGGTGAGGATTTTTACGATATTCCAGGTCAACTTCCAGTGCAGACCTGCCAGTGCCTTCATTCCTTTCGTGTGTATACAATTACAGAAGGTCAAGCATGCACATTAAGGATCCCGTAATTTGTGTCAGCGTTCGGTGGATTACGGAAACACGGACATACTCAGCACACATCCCCAACGTCGGAATGCGGCTACTTAATTATTTATTTATTTATTTATTTACACCACTTTAAGTCACGCAGATTTCTCTGCGTGAAATTTGGGCTGCTCTCCCCGGGGAGAGCATGTCGCCACAAGAGCAGCGCCACCCATTTCTTTTTCTTTTTTTTCCTGTCTGCAACAGTATTTGTTTCCCTATCAGAGTGGCTTTTTTCCTCATAATTTTGCCAGGGACAACTCTTTTGTTGCTGTTGGTTCTTTCATGTGCGTTAAATAATTATGTGCAACACACGGGACCTCGGTTTATCGTCTCATCCGAAAGACTAGCGCCCAGACCACCACTCATGGTCTAATGGGTGGGGAAAAAGTTTCGGGTCCAAACGGGATACGAACCACCGCACACTTCCGACCCGGATTTTTCGCTTTCTAGACAGGCGCGTTACCTCTAGACCACCGATCCACTTTCATGGTTAGCAAAACAGTCACACACGCAAACTATGAACATTGATGAACCTATGAGCTCTAGTCAAGGACCGCCCCTCCCTCCCCCCAAAAAAACCCCTACAAAAAACGATACAAATTTCAAGTTTCAACTTTCATCATTCCAATCATGACACTACATAAGGGCACATTCCATAAATGCTATTCCCTAGATGCCTTAAAATCCACTTAGCAGACAATTGACCTATAATGTCAAAGCCCTATGTGGTTTTCTTGCTTTCTTGTATGTCAGGCAAAAAGACATTGCGACATGAAATGACCACACGCTCTGGCGTCATACAAAATGCACGACTTCATTGTTCACAGAGAATGAATTCACTGGCTCCCTCCAAGGTATGACATCAAATGCAATTTATGGATACTGTGTGTTCAATGCCTATTGTTTCGCGGGCTATTTTCTGTCCTTTAATGGCTTAGAATGAACAGATGGCCTTTTTGTGTAGGCAATGTGCGAGTTCACACTCTTTCACTTAATTATTAATTGATTAATAGAATTGACATAATGCATCATTAGCTGAGTTTGTGTGGCTAATTTGGTTACGGCCCTTGTAATGGTTACTGATCCTGTTACTGTTGGCAGAAACACTGCCTGGCGTTGTGCAATGCAGAAACCTGTGTAGTGGGATTTCTGTTACTGTCGGCAGAAACATTGCTAGGTGTGTTTGCAATGCAGAAACATGTGTAGTGAGATGTTTGTTATTGTCGGAAGAAACATTACCTGGTGTTTATTGCAATGCACAAATCTGTGTAGTGAGATTTCTGTTACTGTTGGCAGAAACATTGTTAGGTGTGTGTGCAATGCAGAAACCTGTGTAGTGGGATGTCTGTTACTGTCGACAGAAACATTGCTAGGTGTTTGTGCAATGCAGAAACCTGTGTAGTGGGATATTACTGCCTTTCCTTTGCCTTGTTTGCTTGTGAGTGGAGGCACTTACGTTTCATATGTTGTCTTTTCTATAAAAAAAGAAGACAGACAGCAAGAAAGAAAGAGAAGAAGAATTAAACGATTTTATGGATAACAGTTAAAAATAAACAACAACAAAAGACAGGAAGAAGAAGAAGAAGAAGAAGAAAGAAAGAAGAAGAAAGAGAAAAAGAGAGAGAGAGAGAGGAAGAAGAGAGAGAAGAAGAGAGAGAGAGACAGACAGAGAGAGGACAGGGACAGAGACAGACAGAGACAGAGACACAGAC
>CM054147.1:64519876-64524876 GCA_028751875.1 Rapana venosa
TTCTTCTTCTTCTTCTCTTCTTCGTCGAACGCTCAGACAGCAACAACTATTGTTGTCCGTCGCAAGAGCGAAAGAAAATGCGTTGCGCTGCCGTTAAGCACCTGACAAGTCAGGCCCAGCACATCCGACTTCGGCGTGAGAGAGAATTGTTAACTTTTTAGTCTTTCTTTGAAAAAAAAAACAAAGCAGAAGAATGGACCAAAAAGGCAAAAAAGAAAAAAAAAGAAAAATGGTGACAGGAAGAAAAAAAACAAGGCAGAAACAAAGAGAGGGACAGAAAAGAGGGAATTCATAGCCCAAAATTTCCAGAAGGTGGGGATGCTATTTATACTGACAGGCACCCCGGCTCTCTCTCTCTTTTTGTTGTTGCTCTCTATCAAAGTCATGCATGACATTTAGCATCAAAGTCATATAGATATTACTACATATAGATATATATATATATATATATATATATATATATATATATATATATATAATAATACATACATACATACATACATACATACATACACACACACACACACACACACACACAAACACGCGCGCGCGCGCGCGCGCGCGTGCGCGCCCTTCGCTGAAAAAAATGTAAACATCTCTTCCCAGTAAAATGGATATTGACATTTTGATTGATGCATCGAGCGCTTGCTTCATTCGCAGTGTTGTTGTTCATGTGTCTGGTCTGACGATGATTACATTGAACTGGATGATGGCGCACGCAGCTAGCAGCCTTGTGCTGCTCTGTCTCTCTGTCTCTGTCTCTGTCTCTCTGTCTGTCTCTGTCTCTCTGTCTCTTTCTCTCTCTCTCACTACTCCCCCCTCCTCTCTCTCAGTTGCAATCTATGAGTGCTTGTTCCATTATCCTCGAAATAAAAGAATAAAATATAATAGATAAATGAATAAAAATCCTGGCAGTTAAAGTTTACCACAAAATAACCCAACACACACACAAACACTCACACAAAATCCATTATCCTCGATATAAACGAATGAAATGAAATGAATAAAAAGATGAAACACTTTCTGGTAAAGTTTGCAGACAATAGTGCTCTGTTATCTCTCTTATCCGGATCAGTCTTAGACCACGGTCCAGCCCTCACCGAGTTCGTACACTGGTGTGACGAGGCCTATCTGGAGCTAAATGTTTCTAAAACTAAAGACCTGCCTATCGACTTCAGAAGATCAGGGCATACTCCTAAGAATATTATTATCCATAATCAAGAAGTTGAAAACGTTTTGAACTATAAGTATCTGGGAACTGTTTTTGACCACAAGTTAAACTGGGACGTTAACACTGACGCTATTGTCAAAAAGGGACAACAACGTCTGTATTTTCTGAGGAAACTGAACTCATTTTTTGTAGACAAAAAGATTCTTTCTTTGTTTTACAAGTCTTACATAGAGAGTGTTCTAAGTTTTGCTTTCATTTGTTGGTACAATAACCTTAGTGTTAAAAACAAGAATGGCCTGCAGAGAATTGTAAGAATCTGCTAAAAAATAATTGGAAAAGAACAAAGAGATCTCATGTCGTTCTGCAATCAGCAGCTTGTACGCAAAGCCACAGCCATTTTGGCTGATCCTTCCCATGCTTTGTTTCCAGAATTTCAAATGTTGCCTTCGGAACGCCGTTTTCAGTGTCCCATCAGCAAAACTAACAGAAAAAGAAATTCTTTTGTGCCAGTAAGCATTCGAATTCTGAATTCACAATGATGTTGACTACCTAGTTTTTACATTTCTCTGAATTACTTGCCTGATTGTCATTGTTATGAGTGTAGTCAATATATAATTATGTGTGTGTGTGAGTGTGTGTGGGTGGGTGCGTGGGTGTGTAACATAAGTCTGTCTTCTAGTCAACGGTCTTAAAACATTAATTTATATATTGGTGTATGGTGTGGGTGTGTGTGGGCGTGTTCGCACACACACGTACGTGCGTGTGTACGTGCTGCGTATATGCGTGCGTAAAAATAAGTTTTTATGTCTTCTAGTCAATGGGTTTAAAATTGTGTTCACAATTGATGTGTGTGCGTGCGTGTGTTTGTGTGTGTGTGCACATGCGCGCGTGTGTGTTGGTGTGTGTGTGTGTGTGTGTGTTCGTGACATTTTATTTGAAGTCATTTGAAAACCAATATGAAATATAACTTTTGTGTCTTTGGTATTTTTGATGTGTATCAATCTGCCTGTCAGTATTGTAATTGCCCTTCATGGGATGATTAAAGTGTTTTGACTTTGACTTTGACTTGACTTGACACCTACTCACCCACATCCCCATCCCCACACACTCTTCTACCCCCCCCCCCCCACCACGCCCCCACCCAACACCACCCCCCACCCCCCCCCCCCCCCCACACACAACCCACACCACCCCTCCCCCCCACCCCCACCCCACCCCTTCCCACACCCCCCACCCCCTCCACCACTACCACCCCACCACTACTCCCCCCCCCACCACCACCCACCACTACCACCACCACCCTCACCCCATCCACCCCCACCCCCAACCACCACCCCCACCACCCCCACCACCCCTCACCCCCCCTCACCCCCCTCACCCCCCACCACCCCCCTCATCCCCCCCTCACCCCCCTCCACCACCCACACCCACCCCCCACCCCCTCATCCCCCAACCACCCCCACCCCCCCACCCCCTCACCCCCCCCACCCTCCCCCTCTCCCCACCACACCCACCCCCACCCCAACCTCTCCTCATCATCATCATCACCACACAACACAAAAAATCCCCTCTCCTACCCCCAGGAAAACAAAAACAACCCCCCCCCCACACCCCCCCCCCCACACCACCCCCCAACAAAAAAAACCCAACCAACCAACCAACCAAACCAACCAAACAAACAAAACACCCAAAACACCCAACAACACCCAAAACCACCAAACCCCCAAACCACACAACCCAAACCCCTAACCCCTAACTCACTCACATGCTTGATGATGTTGCCGCACAGGTTGTGCTCCGTGTGCAACTCCTCCGTGCGGTAGCACTGCAGGATGGAAGAGAAGACCCCAGGGTGGCGGTCGAAGAAGTACTCTTGCTTGTCCGGGTCCCACGTCTCGTCCTCCTCCACCCGATCCGCCAGCTGCGCTAGGCGGGTAGCGGGTCGCTTCCTCAGGGTGGACCGCATGGTTTCGAAGACCACCCCGCCCACGTTCAGCTTTAGCCGACGGTCTTCGAACTTCTCCGTGATCCTGCGCGCCAGGCTCATCATCTTGGTAAAAAGGGATAGGGTGGGGTGGTAGGGTGGGTGGTGTGGGTGGGGTGTGGTGGTGGGGGTGGGGTGGTGGGGGTGGGTGTGGGGGTGGGGTGGGGTGGGGTGGGGTGGGGTGTGGGGGTGTGGGTGTGGTGGTGGGTGGGGTGGGTGTGGGGGGTGTGGGTGGGGTGGGGGTGGGGTGGGGGTGTCTCTCTCCTCTTCTCTTGTGGGTGGGTAGTGGTCTTGAAGGGCGGGTGAATATGGTTTTTTCGAGGGTTGGTTGTTGATGGTGGGTGGTGGAGGATGGGGGTTAGGGGGTTGGGGGTGGGTTGGGGGTGGAGGTGGGTTGGGGTGGGTGGGAGGTTTGTTAGAGGGTGGGTGTGGAGGTGGACGAGGGTGGTGACGGTGGTGGTGGTGGTGGTGGTGGTAGTAGTGGTGGCGGTGTTGGCGGCATTCTGGAAGGAAAAAGGGCGATCTTTCTTTTTTAAAAGAGTCGGTTGAAGGATGTGGTGGATGTGGGATGTGGTGGATGTGGTAGATGTGATGTGAAGGATGTGACCTGGTGGATGTGGTAGATGTGATGTGGTGGATGCAGTAGATGTGATGTGGTGGATGTGATGTGGTGGATGTGATGTGGTGGATGTGATGTGGTGGATGTGGGATGTGGTGGATGTGATTGGTGGATGTGATAGATGTGATGTGAAGGATGTGATGTGGTGGATGGGGTAGATGTGATGTGGTAGTTGTGATGTGGTGGATGTGGGATGTGGTGGATGTGATGGATGTGGTAGATGTGATGGATGTGAGGTGGTGGATGTGGTAGATGTAATGTGGTGGATGTAGTAGATGTGATGTGAAGGATGTGATTTGGTGGATGGGTAGATGTGATGTGGTGGATGTGATTGGTGGATGTGGGATGTGATGGATGGGTAGATGTGATGTGGTAGATGTGATGTGGTAGATGTGATGTGGTGGATGTGATGGATGTGGCAGATGTGATGTGGTAGATATGATGTGAAGGATGTGAGTGTGGTGGATGTGAAGTGGTGGATGTGGTAGATGAGATGGGAAGGATGTGATGTGGTGGCTGGGATGAAAGGGAGGAGATGTAATGCGATGTGATGCGGTCTGCACGGATGATGATGATGATGATGATGATGATGATGATGATGATGATGATGATGTGACGAATGTGATGTGATGAATGATCTAAAGCCCTCTGAGGACGGAGGACGACTGGAGTACCGCTGAACAAGACGACGTGTGAAGACAGGGACCCGACAGCTAACACTGCTTCCTTCTCCTGTCCCCCAAGAGCTACAAGACCTTCACATTGTGGAAGGAAGGTGGCAGGATGGTTAAGACGTTTGCCTGCCAAAAAGTATACCGTGAGGTTCTGGGTTCGATTCCCAGCCTCGCCCTTTCTTCCCATTTTGACAAAAAAATCGAAATGAATGTCAAAGTCCTTGGGATGAAACTATAAACCGAGGCCCCGTGTGCGAACGCATGCAGAACATCTTGCGCACACGTTAAATCCTGTTCCGCTTTTCGAAAGAGTAGGCCATTGTGTGCCGGTGGGAACAGATGACAAACATTGTCAAAACTGCATACACACGGGGACTGGATGTCAAAAAAAGCACATGAGTGCTTATTCCATTATCCTCGAAAAAAAAAAAATCCGAGCGCTTTGATTTGTTGCTTTACAAGATTCAGCGCTATATAAATTCCATACATTATTATTATTATTATTATTATTATTATTATTATCATCATCATCATCATCATCATCATCATCAT
>CM054147.1:64529876-64532376 GCA_028751875.1 Rapana venosa
CACTATCTAGAGCAAGCCCTGCTCTTCTCTCAGGTCATCCAAAAACCAAAACAAACGAAAAAAACTTATTAATTGTAACTGGCTGCATGTGAATGAGTAGGATGAATGAAAGCGCTTTGATTTGTTTTTTTTGCAAGATATAGCGCTATATAGATTCCATTTATCATTATTATTATTATTATTATTATTATTATTATTATTATTATTATTATTATTATTATTATTATTATTATTATTATTATTATTATTATTCAGGTAGTCTGGCCCAGGCCAAAAGCTGTGTCAGTTATTGATAGCAGCTAATTGCCAAGGCCTACACTAACATGTTGTCGTGTTGTAAAAATGTCACGTTGAGATTGCCTTCAGCCATGAAAGCTCAACAGAACAACCTGCACTCTTCTTTTTAAAGGAGAAAAAAAAATCCTCTGAAGTTGGAGTAGGGCTGCTTATATGGCGAGGAAACTTAAAAAAAAATAGTCATACACGCAAACTTCTCATTCAGTAGTGTGCTATTTCAATCTCACAGTGATTCTCCACGTGGGATGATGAGTGAGTCAGAAGTGCACATTCTGGGCGACCCCGAGAGTGTTAAGCTGGGGAACGCACAACCACCACCCACCCACCACCACCCCCACCGCCACCCCCCACCCACCACCACCCACCACCACCCACCACCACCCACCACCCACCCCACCACCACCCACCACCACCCACCAACCACCCACCACCACCCACCACCACCACCCACCACCACCACCACACCACCCACCACCACCCACCACCACCCACCACCACCCACCACCACCCACCACCACCACCACCACCCACCACCACTACCACCACCACCACCACCACCCACCACCACCACCACCACCACCACTTAAGTGGTGTTCAGTCTAGTCACGCTGATTCTAACTGAGATGACTGAGGATCTTTATGACATCCACGTCTGATGCAAATTCTGAATGGGCTGCAGAGACAGCCTTCCTTCTTCCTAGTGCTAGGTCTTCACTGTGCTTGTAACTCTGCAGGTGGTCTTTTTTATTTTTTTATTTCGCGGATAATGGATGAAGAAAAGCACATGAGCACTTATTCCATTATCCTCGAAGTAAAAGAATAAAGAAATACGAAAAGAAAGGTCTGCCTGCTGGCCTCAGCCCACATAATTATACCATTTCAGAACAGCTCACTTAAAAAAACAAAACAGGATGCATGCTAGGTATGTTCGTGTATCTTTAACCCGCCGAACGCTGACATGAATATACAGGGATATTTCACATGCATGTTTGATCTATCTATCTATCTATCTATCTATCTATCTATCTATCTATCTATCTATCTATCTATCTATCTATCTATCTATCTATCTATCTATCTATCTATCTATCTATCTATCTATCTATCTATCTATCTATCTATCTGTCTGTCTGTCTGTCTGTCTGTCTGTCTCTATGCATAATTATGTACATTATCTGTACACACACACACACACACACACACACACACACACACGAAAGGAATCAAGGCACTGGCAGGTCTGCACTTTCACATTGACATGTGGGATCGTAACATTTTCTAGTCGTCGCTGCCGAGAATCGAACCCATGACTTCATGGACCCACGGAACTGAAGTCAAACGGTCTGAACCACTCGGCTATAGTGTCCGTCCAACACAACACAACACAACACAATGCAATACAATACAACAATACAATACAACAACACAAAACAACCAGATACACTACAACACAACACAATGCAATATAACACACCATAACTGAATACAACACAACACAGCACAATACAACGCAACGCAATGCAATACAACACATTACAATACAAGGGAATACAATACAACACAAAACAATATAACACAAGAGAACACAATAGAACACAACACGACACAATACAGTACAATGCAATAAAATACAACACAATACAACACAACACAATGCAACACAACACATTAATATACAACACAACACAATACAATATAACACAATACAACACAAAACAATAAAATACAACACAACACAATATAACACAATACAACACATTGAAATACAGCACAACACAATATAACACAACACATGTAAACACAACACAACACATTAAAATACAACACAAAAACAACACAACACAACACAGTACAACACAATACAACACAACACATTCAAATACAACATAATACAACACAACACATTCAAATAGAACACAAAGCAACACAACGCAGTACAACACAACACATTAAAATAAAACACAATACAACACAACACATTAATATACAACACAACACAATACAATATAACACAATACAACACAACACAATAAAATACAACACAACACAATATAACACAATACAACACATTGAAATACAGCACAACACAATATAACACAACACATTAAAACACAACACAACACATTAAAATACAACACAAAACAACACAACACAACACAGTACAACACAATACAACACAACACATTCAAATACAACATAATAC
>CM054147.1:64537376-64549876 GCA_028751875.1 Rapana venosa
GGAGGGAGGGACGGAGGGAGCGATCAAATCAAATTCTTATATCAGATCAAACTGTTGTATTTCGAGGACAATGAATAAGCACCCATGTGCTGTTTTTACATCCAGTCCCCGCCCTTAGGGTTGACTCATATACGACAGAGAGAGAGAGAGAGAGAGAGAGAGAGAGAGAGAGAGAGAGAGACAATGACAATGACAAATTCTTTTATTTCGAGGATAATGAATAAGCACACATGTGCTTTTTTACATCCAGTCCCCGCCCGTTAGGGATACATCTTAATAATAATAACCAAATACTTATAGTCTCACAAAAAAAACAAGGGGAAATAACCCTTTTCAAAACAGCTCCCCCCAACAACCCCCCCCCCCCAAAGCAAGCAAATAAAAGAAAACCCTAAAAATACCCCACCCCCACCCCCACCCCACCCCCAAAGAAACCCTAACCAAAACAAACAAACAAAAGAGAAAGAAAAACCAAACCAACAGAAGAAGATAAAAAAGAAAAACAAACAACAAGAACAACAACAACAAGAACAACAGAGCCAAGAAAAATAACACAACCAAACTTAATAAGTCATAAAGATATACATCTACACATTGTCAAATGGTACACATACTTGTTACACATAATTATAAGATATTGAAATAGGGCACTCATTAAAACTTAAGTACAGAGGCAAGTCCAATAAAGTATTGAAAATATAAAATATGAATCCTTCATCAGGATACACTATAACTATAAGCAAGACGATAAAAGGTGAGAGAGAGACAGAGACAGAGAGACAGAGAGTGTGTGTGTATTTCAGAGATAATAGTAGAGAGAGAGAGAGAGAGGAGAGAGAGAGAGAGAGAGAGAGGAGAGAGAGAGAGAGAGAGGAGAAGAGAGAGAGAGAGAGAAGAGAGAGAGAGGCAGACAGACAGACAGACAGACAGACAGAGAGAAGGTGCCGCCACCAACGGTGCCAGAGAATTCATCACTTAATGTCGACTTTGGCCTTCTTTCTAATATAAGCAGAAGATCGATTGTAGAAAGAATAAGGAACACATGCAGGCACCTGCTTCATACGTGTGTGTGTGTGTGTGTCAGAGAGACAGGGAGAGGGAGAGAGGGGGAAGAGAGGGATAGAGAGGGGGGGAGAGAGAGGGAGGGAGACAGGGAGGGAGAGAGAGAAGGGTAAAGGAGGGGAGAGAGAGGGAGAGAGAGGGAGGGAGAGAGGGAGGGAGGGGGAGGGAGAGGGAGAGAGAGGGAGAGAGAGGGGAGAGAGAGAGAGGGATGGAGGGATGGGAGGGAGAGAGAGGGAAGGAGAGAGGGGGAGAGAGACGGGGAGAGAGAGAGAGGAGAGGGGGGAGCAAGGGAGGGGGAGAGAGAGGGAGGGGAGAGAGGGAGAGAGAAAGGGAGAGGAGAGAGAGAGGGAGTGAGAGAAAGAGGAAGAGAGAGAGGGAGGGGGAGGAGAAAGGGAGGGGGAGACGGGGGAGAGATGGGGGAGGAGAGGGAGGGACGGGGAGAGAGAGAGGAGAGAGAGAGAGAAAGAGAGAGCAAGAGAGATCGAGAGAGAGAGAGAGAGAGAGAGAGGAGAGAGAGAGAGAGAGAGAGAGAGAGAGAGAGAGAGAGAGTCATCCTCATTTGAAAAGTTTAAGCTGAATAATCAATCGTAGACCTTGGAAAAGTATCAACTTCATCCTTTATCCCGATAAACTGCCAAATTCCCGTACACTTTGATGCTGCATATCATATTAAGGCTTCGCTGAATTAAAAAATAGGATTTAGCAATACAGGTACGTAATTTCAACAGAATAACGTTTTCGGGGACTGGATAGCTCAGTGGTCAGAGCACTCGCTTTCCCCCCCCAGCCAAAGTTAAGCAGCATCGAACGTAGTTACCAATTGGATGGGTGACCGTTTGCGCGACTTGGCTTCAGTACAGTCCCCCAGTTCACCCAGCTAGTAAATGGGTACCTGCCCTATTTAGGGTCAGGGAAGGTAAAGCAGCGAGGGAGAGGAGATGGCCGCCGCCCTCAATATGCTGGCCCTTAGAGTAGCTGAGGTCTCTGATGCCTCACTTCCCTACGACCACGTAGGTTATGGGACACCTTTACCTTTGATGTGTTCGAAAGCGGCAGGGAGTGTTTAATTAAAACCAAACAAAAATCATCATTTTCTTCTTTAGACAAAGGATTAAGTCAATCACTATCTGACGGACTCCATAGCCGATTGGTTAAGACTGTTCGACTTCAATATCATGGGTCTATGAAGTCGTGGTTCGAATCTTGGCGGAGTATGGTGAATTAAGGGTTCGGGATTTTTACGATCTTCAAGGACAGACCTGCCAGTGCTTTAACTCCCGTCTTCTTATTTCACTTTTCCGCGGCCTTCATCAATGTAAAGATTCCGTAGACTATAAGAAGGTGGGGGGGGGGGGGGGGGGGGGGGAAGGGGAGTTGCTTGAGTGTGCATTTGCATGAGGTAGATATTGAAGGGATGGGGGATGGGGGATGGAGGAAGGGCGTGAGGGTGGGGGATGGGGAGGGGGGGGATTTGAAGCCTTCCAGGGTGGGGATGGGGTGGGGGTGGGGGCTGAGAGGAGCTTCAGCAAGAAAAGCTATTCCAGTCTGATAATAAGTTCCTCGGGAAGAAGGATTTATGTATATACACACATGCAGAAGATCAAAATATGCACGTTAAAGAAATCCGTAGTTCATAGCAGCGTTCAGTGGGTTACAGAAACACGAATATAACCAACATACACCCCTGAAGCAGAAATGCGGCTACCTTCATAGTAGGAAAATAAACGGTTGCACACACAAACATCTCACCATTGGTTTAACCCCGGAGTTCAATTTGTGGAACGAAAAAAAATCAACATCTAGGCTGTTTGTGCCTGAGGGAACGGATGACGGAATTTACAAGACCGCAAGCACAACGTCCAATCCATTATCTTCGAAATAAAAGAATAGAGAACAAAACAAAAAGACAAAGCACATCAACATCATTCTGTGACCACTGTAATAAAGCGCAATTTCAGAAAAAATGCACAATTTGAATCTTATCACCGATTATTTCAATCATTTCTCCAACAAACATGGTTTTTACACCAGACATAGAGATAGTCTTGTACAGTCACTGATGGAAATCGTACAGTCAGTCACTGATGGAAATCGTACAGTCACTGATGGAAATCGTACAGTCAGTCAGTGATGGAAATCGTACAGTCAGTCACTGATGGAAATCGTACAGTCACTGATGGAAATCGTACAGTCAGTCAGTGATGGAAATCATACAGTCACCGATGGAAATAGTACAGTCAGTGATGGAAATCGTACAGTCAGTCAGTGATGGAAATCGTACAGTCAGTCACTGATGGAAATCGTACAGTCAGTCACTGATGGAAATCGTACAGTCAGTGGTGGAAATCGTACAGTCAGTCACTGATGAAAATCGTACAGTCACTGATGGAAATCGTAAAGTCACTGATGGAAATCGTACAGTCAGTCACTGATGGAAATCGTACAGTCAGTGATGGAAATCGTACAGTCAGTGATGGAAATCGTACAGTCAGTCAGTGATGGAAATCGTACCGTCAGTCACTGATGGAAATCGTACAGTCAGTCACTGATGGAAATCATACAGTCAGTCACTGATGGAAATCATACAGTCAGTCACTGATGGAAATCGTACAGTCACTGATGGAAATAGTACAGTCAGTCACTGATGGAAATCGTACAGTCGGTCACTGATGGAAATCGTACAGTCAGAGATGGAAATCGTACAGTCACTGATGGAAATCGTACAGTCAGTCACTGATGGAAATCGTACAGTCAGTCACTGATGGAAATAGTACAATTACTAATGGAAATCATTCTCTGGTGTTAACTTGAGTGATTCCATTTGAGTCCTTATGTCGTTTTTTTAATGATTGGGCACATGACTAACAACTTCTTGTGAAAAATCCCTTTCTCCTCGATCAACGGGGCATGAAATTGGCTTGTAAAATATGGGACAAAAAACTTCATCACTTTCTCCCAAAGCCTTGATGTCATTCCCTGTGTCCACAAGCGTTCAAATATGCAGGAAAGTGCACCCAATAATTACTTTGTGGCCCAGTCAATTCTGAGACCCCCGGGGCGTTCTAGGCCAAAGCTTTTAAAACTGTTTGGCGAGGCAAACTAGGGGCAATGGCTGTTCTTTTTGATCGATAGAGAACGCCAGTGTCGGACAGATTACAGTGGGGTTTATGTCAATATTCTGCCTGTTTGATTCCTCGTGCACCTATTAGAGGTGATGAGAAGAAGCTCTTGCTTCAAGCAGCTTCCTAGTTTTACCAGATCTTTACATGTCTGTCTTGTTTGTTTGTCACGTCATGTCGTGTCAGAGACTTTGTGCCGTCAGTCCTCACGTCAGCGAAGGACATGTATTTTTGGTTTTGGTGTGTGGTGTGTGTGCTATTTTCTGACAGTTTTGTGATACTTGCTCGCTTCTGTTAGAAAATATACAATATCGGTATGGTTTGGATGTCTAAAATGATGCTTCATAATAGGATGTGCTTCAAGTGCGCTTTATTTCACGAACTTCTTCTTTTCTTTCTTTCATCTGCCGCTGGTGCCTTTCGGCGTCGCGGGGAGACACAGACGTCTGTCTGCAGCAAGGCGGGAGGCTTGATGTAGTGACAGGTCATGGGCTCGCAGGGTGTCAGCCACGGAGTCGCTCCATCGTCTCCTTGGTCTACCTCTGGCTTTCCAGCCATTGTATTTGGTGGTGTATGCCCGTAGGGCTGGTTGGTCGGGCGGCATTCTAGTGAGGTGACCAAACCACCTGATCCTTTGTTGTTCGACATGGTGGAGAATTGGTGTTAGTCCGACCATGTCTCTGATCACCTCATTCTTGATCTTGTCGCGTCTGGTCTTGTTGACAGCTTTTCTCAGGCAGCGCATTTCACATGTGACCAATTTTCTCTCTAAGGCTTTTGTTAGGGCCCATGTCTGACACTGGTATGTGAGTGTTGGAACGAAGATGGCGTTGATGAGTTTTGAAAAAGAAGTGTGTATTTATTTATATATGTAATATATTTTTTTATTATTATTACTACTTCTATCATCATCATCATCATCATCATCATCATCATCATCATCACACATCATCATCATCATCACATAAATAATAATTAAATCAACATACATCATATCACATCATCATCAACATCATCATACATACATCATCATCTACATCATCATCATCATCATCATCATCGTCATCATTATGGTACTACTAACTACTACTACTACTACTACACACTACTACTACACTACTACTACATACAACTACTACACTACAACAACAACAACAACACCTACAACTACACTACATACTACTACTACTACTACTACTACTATACTACTACATACTACACTACTACTATCTACTACTACTACTGATTATGATGATGTGATGATGATATGAACTACTGACTACTACTATACTACTATACTACTACTACTATACTATACTAATACTACTACTACACTACTACTACTACTCACTCACTACTAATATGGGAACTGACCACCACCAACCACACACCACCACCACCACCACCACCACCACACCACCACCCACCACCCACCACCCACCACCACCACCACCACCCCTCCTCCTCCTCCTCTTCCTCTTCCTCATAATGTCACCTGTCCTTGTCCACACACTCTTTCCATCACAATGTGGACTGTTCAGGAACTCCTGTATGCTGACGATAATTACTACGGTCATGTCTTTCAGCCAGTTTTTAAATTTTTTCTTTAATGAAGTTTCTCCGCGTTTTCCTCTGATGGTGTTTGCTGATGTGTTCCATGCCAGAAGATTTCCAGAGCCTGGTCTTCAGATCAGCAGGATCAAAGGCAAGTCAAGTCAAGTCAAGTCAAGTCAAAAACACTTTAATCATCCCATGAAGGGCAGTACCATGCCTGTGAAAGGGACCGCATTGCCCTTAAGGACATCTTTTTTACTGGATTAAAACATCGTTACAGAATAATATTTAAATTTATTTTATTTTATTTAATTCTTTTATATTGA
The DNA here is from genome assembly GCA_028751875.1 of Rapana venosa. Taxonomy (NCBI): domain Eukaryota; kingdom Metazoa; phylum Mollusca; class Gastropoda; order Neogastropoda; family Muricidae; genus Rapana; species Rapana venosa. The sequence continues at coordinate 64,543,438 of CM054147.1, forward strand.
GGATAATGGAATAAGCACTTATTTGCTTTTTTTTACATCCAGTCCCCGTGTGTATGCGGTTTTGTCAATTCTGTCATCTGTTCCCACCGGCACACAATGACCTACTCTTACGTAAAGCGGAACAGGATTTAACGTGCGCGCAAGATGTTCTGCGTGCGTTCGCACACGGGGCCTCGGTTTATAGTCTCATCCGAAGGACTAATGAATAATGCTACACTAGAACCTTCACCCCCTCCCCACCCCGTCCCAAAGCAGAGTGAACTAAACTTGAGGCCGAGAGGAAAGAGACAATATTGCACAATCTTTTTTTTTCTAGATAATAATTTCTCAGAAAAAATTAACTAGGTATTCAACTCAATTAAGATCAATCTCCGAAGTTGGAATGCGGCTGTGCTTCCATAGCTTTCATGTTATATTGCAACTGCAAGATTCAGCTTATTATTCCAGTGTTCGTAATTTTGTAACAATCAGAATTGAAATTCGATACAAACTGTTAATTTTTTAGTAAGTTTAAAAAAAATATGGTGGAGGAGGAATTTCTTTTAAGTAGTGTAACACCACAGAGGGGACGGGATAGCTCAGTGGTCAGAGCACTCGCTTTCCCCCCAGCCAAGTTAAAGCAGCATCGAGCGTGGTTGTCACTTGGATGGGTGACTATTTGCGCGCCTTGGCTTCAGTACAGTTCCCCCAGTTCACCCAGCTGTAAATGGGTACCTTCCCCTCTTTAGGGTCAGGAGAAGGTAAAGCAGCGAGGGAGAGGAGATGGGCGCCGCTCTCAATATGCTGGCCCTAGAGAAGTGAGGTCTCTGACGCCTCGCCCCCCACTACGACTTTAGAGGTTATAGGACACCTTTACCTTTTACACATCAAAAGGGATCAGAAAGACTAATTCATGGACAGGCTTTTGAATAATAAATTATTCTGCGTCGTTGGTGTGGGCGTTCAAAAGATGAAGGTTGCAAGAAACCCCATCATGTTGGAAAGGTTGAAGAAGATCGATAATAACAACAAACAGTATCGATAAAAAAACCCCAAAACAACAACGAAGCAAAACAACAACAACAACAACAACGACGAAGACTACGCTAACAACGCTAGCAACAACGCTAGCAACAACGCTAGCAACAACACTAACTACAACACAACAAGAGAAGCGTTTCCTCCGAAATGCCTGTTTTGTTTGTAGAGCTGCTTGTTTACTGTAAGGTTGCAATTTATGTTCAAGTGCGTGTAAGAGGGTGACAGTACAGGGACAGAATAGCAGAAAGTAACAGAAAGTAAGGGTTAACACAGAAAAACAGAAAGTAACAGAAAGTAAGGGTTAACACTGAATAGCAGAAAGTAACAGAAAGTAAGGGTTAACACAGAAAAACAGAAAGTAACAGAAAGTAAGGGTTAACACTGAATAGCAGAAAGTAACAGAAAGTAAGGGCTGACACAGATTAGCAGAGAGTAACAGAAAGGGATAATAATAATAGTTAATAATAATATAATAATAATAATAATAGTAATAATAATAATAATTCATGGAATTTATATAGCGATAAAGGGATAACACAGAATAGCAGAAAGTCACAGAAAGTAAGGGTTAACACAGAACAGCAGATAGTTTGGGTAGGAGGGTGTGAGACGGAAGAGAGGGGATTGCATGTGATAATTGTCACATACTTTAATATCGTTTTCGATATGGGCTGGTTGCTGGGTTGTTGTTCTAGTTGACGATGATTACTACTTTCCTTTGATTTATCGTTTTTTTGCTTTTTTAAAATATTGTGTGTTGGTATGATTTTAACTTTGTCTTCTTTTCTTTTAGGGTTCTGTTTACCTGTTTTTTTTTCTGGATGGCTTTGCAACCCACCACCCTTCCTCCACCCTCAACCAAAACAACACAAAATAGAAACCAACCAAACAAAAAATCACACATGTTTACTTATTCAATGTACCATCAATTTTTTTTTAAAAAGTTGGCTTTGGTTTGTTTAACATATTTGTTTAGTCCAAAACTGTTTGCATGTTCATTTGTTTGTTTACTTGCTTGTTGATGGGATGGTTGTGATCACCAACAACTATAGTCTGTCTCTCCATCTCTCTGTCTCTGTCTCTCTGTCTCTTCTCTCTATCTGTCTGTTGTCTCTCTCTGTGTCTTTGCTAGTCTGTCTATGTCTTTCTGTCTGTCTGTCTCTCTCTCTACTCTACTCTACTCTCCGTCTGTCTGCGAAAGCCTTTGATTCTATAAATAAAAGTTTGCTTTGGCCTATTTTATCTAAGAATGGTATAAATGGTAAATCATATTCATGTATTTTAAAGCCATGCATGAACATGTAAAATGGAGAGTTAGGTGTGGTGCCGCTCTGACCGATGTTATTAACTGCACGGAAGGGGTGAAGCAGGGGGATGTATGCAGTCTAGTTTTGTTTTCTCTTTCTATAAACGAACTGGCAATAGAAATAATTGATAAAGGAAGACACGGTGCCCCTATTCCTTGCAGTGCATTTGAACTGTTTATTCTGTTACTTGCAGATGACATTATTTTGTTGTCAGAGACTGCTATAGGTTTGCAGGTTCAGTTGAATAATTTACAGCATGCTGCTGCCTCGCTCCAGTTGAAGGTTAACTTGAAGAAAAGCAACATCATTGTGTTCAGGAAAGGCGGTTTTTTGAGTGCTAGGGAAGAGGTGGGTTTATGATGGTAATGTAATGCCTGTTGTTAATGCGTACAAGTATTTGGGAGTATTTTTTACCACTCGCCTTAGTTTTGTCTCAGCGTGTAAGGATCTGGCTAGCAGAGCAAAAAATGCTTTATTTTGTGTAATGAAAAGACTGTCCACACTTAACAACTCGTCCATAAAACTGTTTCTGAAGGTATTTGAGTCTCAAATACAGCCTGTTGCACAGTAGGGTTCCGAGTTGTGGGGGTTGAATAACGCTGCAATCGTCTGTGAATCTGTACATTTATTTGCTCTGAAAAAGTTTTTAGGAGTTGACATGCGCGCGCACACCTAACGACCTTATATATGGTGAAACCAATAGATTTCCAATATACATTAACTCAGCTGTTCAATGTATACGCTATTGGCTCAAAATTTTGGAAATGGGGAAATCAAGATTACCTTTCAAAGCGTATAAATTGTTATTCGAGTTAGATAGAAAGGGCAAGAAAAATTGGGTGACTGATGTACGTATTTGTTTGCATGAATATGGCTTGGTGGTGTGTGGATGAATCAAGGTGTGGGAAGTGTAAAGGCATTTTAAAGAATTTTTCGTCAACGTTTAGTTGACTGCAGTGGAGTGAACATGTTCAAAATAGCACGAGGTTTGATTTTTATAGATTATTTAGTAGTTCACATGAGATGAAGTTATATTTGATGTCAGATCTGGACAGGCATTTGAAAATAGTGACCACAAGGTTTAGGTTGGGTATTTCAAGTTTAGCCACTCATCACTTTCGATATAGAGATTGAATTGACATTGATTTGATATGTCCTCTCTGTAAAAGTGATAAAGATGATGAGGTACATTTAGTTCTGTGCTGTCTATTTCTTAAGGAGCTCAGAGATAAGTTAATTTCACCTAAATATTTTCGACAGCCTTGCACATTCAAATTAATTTTGTTGATGTCCTCTACAAGACATAACGATATTTGGAACCTGTCTCCCTTCCTTCACAAAGCCTTCAAGCTGAGAGAAATTGCAACATCATAGTTAATTATTTTGACTCTCATATTGTTGATTGTATGTTTGTTTTAATGTTTCTGATGATTTGGTTGTTTGTTCACTTTCCCCTTCATTATGGGCTATGACCTAATGAATAAACATCCGAATTCGAATCTCTGTCTGTCTGCTTGTCTGTCAATGCATGCATGCTCGCTCTGTGCTGTCTGTCCGTCTGTCTGTCACCCTCTCTGTGTGCTCTGTCTGTCTGTCTCTGCTTTCTTTCTGATCTGCTCTGTCTGTCTCTGATCTCTCTCTGCTTCTGTCTGTCTCTCTGCTCTGTGTTTGTCTCTGTACTCTCTGTGTCTTGTCTGTCTCTCTGCCTCTTTGCTCTCTCTGTGTCTTGTCTGTCTGTCTCTGTATCTTGTCTCTTTCTCTGTGTATTGTCTGTCTGTCTGTCTCTGCTCTCTCTCTCATATCTATTTGTCCGTCCGTCTGCCTCTCTGTCTGCTCTCTGTCTGTCTGTTCTCTGCTCTCTCTCTCTCTGTTTGTTTGTTTGTTTGTTGTTTGTTTCTCTCTCTCTCTCTCTCTCTCTCTCTCTCTCTCTCTCTCTCTCTCTCTCTCTCTCTCTCCCCCCCCCCTTCTCTCTCACTGATCTGTCTGTCCGTCCGTCCGCCTGTCTGTCTGCTACTGTCTCTCTGATCTCTGCCTCTCTCTACCCCTCCCTACCCCCTCTCCCTCCCTCCCCCACTCTCTCTCTCTCCCTCTCTCTCTCTCTTCCTCCTCGCCCCCCCACCCCTACCCTTCCCCACTATCCCACCCCTCTCGCCTTATCAGCCCTGTTCATCACCCCGTGGCATTATTCTCCTCACTGGAGGCAAGTTTACGATGTTGGGGGGCTAATTGATCTGCGTATGGTCAGCTGCTGATAGACCATACCGGGAAGCCAGTCAGCTAGTCAGCCAGTCAGCCAGCCAGTCAGCTAGTCAGCCAGCCAGTTAGCCAGCCAGCCAGTCAGCCAGCCAGCCAGTTAGCCAGCCAGCCAGTCAGCGGGAAGAGAGTTACGGCAGCTAGCCTAGCCTATCTGGCTTACATCCACAGCAGGACACCTTGCCACTGCAAAGATGTCACTGTGTGTTTGTCTGTGTGACAATGACAATGACAAATTCTTTTATTTCGAGGATAATGAGTAAGCACCCATGTTCTTTTTTTACATCCAGTCCCCGCTCTTAGGGACATATATATATATATATATATGAGAGAGAGAGAGAGGGAGAGAGACAGAGAGAGAGAGAGAGACAGAGAGAGAGAGAGAGAGAGAGAGAGAGAGAGAGAGAGAGTGTGTGTGTGTGTTGGGGTGGAATTGAACCTAAGACTGTTCGTATGTTTTGTCCACCTGTGTATGTGTGTATGTATGTGTATGTGTGTGGGCAGAATAACGAAAGTGTAAGGATAGGGGTAGGGAGTGGGGGTGGGGTTAAAGGTTAACACAGAATAGCACAAAGTAACATAAAGTAAGGGTTAACACAGGATAGCAGAAAGGTAAGAACTATAACAGAATAGCAGAAAGTAACACAAAGTAAGGGTTAACACAGATTAGCAGAAAGTAGCAGAAAGTCAGGGCTAACACAGATTAGCAGAAAGTAACAGAAAGTAAGGGTTAACACAGAATAGCAGAAACTAACAAAGTAAGGGCTAACACAGTATAGCAGAAAGTAACAGAAAGTCAGGGCTAACACAAATTAGCAGAAAGTAACACAAAGTAAGGGCTAACACAGAATAGCTGAAAGTAACAGAAAGTCAGGGCTAACACAGATTAGCAGAAAGTAACAGAAAGTAAGGGCTAACACAGAACAGCAGAAAGTAACAGAAAGTAAGGGCTAATACAGAACAGCAGAAATTAACAGAAAGTAAGGGTTAACACAGAACAGCAGAAAGTAACAGAAAGTAAGAGCTAAAACAAAACAGCAGAAAATAACAGAAAGCAATAGTAAGTAAGGGCTAACACAGATTAGCAGAAAGTAACAAAAAGTAAGGGCTAACACAGAACAGCAGAAAACAACAGAAAGTAACAGAAAGTAAGGGCTAACACAGATTAGCAGAAAGTAACAGAAAGTAACGGTTGACACAGAACAGCAGAAAACAACAGAAAGTAACAAAAAGTAAGGGCTAACACAGAACAGCAGAAAACAACAGAAAGTAACAAAAAGTAAGGGCTAACACAGAACAGCAGAAAACAACAGAAAGTAACAGAAAGTAAGGGCTAACACAGAACAGCAGAAAGTAACAGAAAGTAAGGGCTAACACAGAACAGCAGAAAGTAACAGAAAGTAAGGGTTGACACAGAATAGCAGAAAGTAACAGAAAGTAAGGCCTAACACAGATTAGCAGAAAGTAACAGAAAGTCAGGGCTAACACAAAATAGCAGAAAGTAAGGGTTAACACAAAACAGCAGAAAGTAAGGGTTAACACAGAACAGCAGAAAGTAAGAGTTAACACAGAACAGCAGAAGGGTAAACACAGAACAGCAGAAAGTAAGGGTTAACACAGAACAGCAGAAAGTAAGGGCTGACACAGAATAGCAGAAAGTAACAGACAGTAAGGGTTAACACAGAATATCAGAAAGTAACCGAAAGTCAGGGCTAACACTGAATAGCAGAAAGTAAGGGTTTACACAGAACAGCAGAAAGTAAGGGTTAACACAGAACAGCAGAAAGTAAGGGCTGACACAGAATAGCAGAAAGTAACAGACAGTAAGGGTTAACACAGAATATCAGAAAGTAACAGAA
>CM054147.1:64562376-64600976 GCA_028751875.1 Rapana venosa
GTGTGGCATGTATGTTGTACATAGAACCTCACTCTCGAAGTCTTTTCCGGATCGCCTTAACGCTCGTGGAACAATTTCCCTGGGGGTTGTCTGGTGGTCGCTCTACTACACCTGTCTAATCTATCTGTCTTCTGTCTTCTATCTGTCCTCTCTGTCTGTCGTCATCGTCGATCCGTCCTCTCATCTATCTATCTATCTATCTATCTATCTATCTATCTATCTATCTATCTATCTATCTATCTATCTATCTATCTATCTATCTATCTATCTATCTACACAAACACAGAGTCTTAACAAAAGCTTTTACATGATTCTCGTTTTCGTTTACTGTGTAACCAGTATGTCAACTCAAGTCTGCAAATGCTTTTACATCAATGCGCATGAATTCACAACCAACTAAACCTATACTGCTTCGCCGAAGGATTTACAAGTAAACTGGCTATCGTAGTGCACGTCACCACCCCCAATCCCCCCCAAAAAAACCCCACCACCACCACAAAAAACAACAACCCCACAACAACACCAACCACAACAACAACAACAAACAAATAAGCAAAATCCACTTTTCAATCATGTCCATTGCCAGAACACTTGTCAAGAAAGATAACTCTAACGTTTGTTTCCATAAGTGGCAGACGACAGTGCCATAATCAATACTGACAATAAACAGTGAAGCGGAGTTTGGACTGATGGCATGCTGGGTCGGTGACATTTTCTGAATGACTAAAACTGTGAACTTGCAGAACAATGGCAAAGTCACTGAAGAAGAAAACTCAAAATGGAATCCGCTTCTCTTTCTGAGTGCCGTTTCAATCTGTGCTTTTTGTGCAGTAAGGTATTATGTATGCACACACACACACACACACACACACACACACACACACACACACACACACACAACACACACACACACACCACACACACACACACACACACACACACAACAACACAGAGACACAGACAGACAGACAGCAGTACAGACAGACAGACACACAGACACACAGACACACACACGACACACACAGACACAGACAGACAGACAGACAGACAGACAACACACACACACACACACACACACACACACACACACACACACACACACACACACACACACACACACACACACACACACTTTCCTGTTTTCAAATGTATTTGTTTGCCTTGTGAGAAAAGCTTTTTTCTACAGAGAATTTTGTCAGGGACATTTTTTTGGTCATTATGGGGATTTTTACGTGCGCTAAATATGTAATACACACGAGACCTCGGTTTTACGTCTCATCTGAAAAAGGCATCTAGACCTCAATGTAATGTATGTATGTTTGTCCGTCGTGTTCGACAATGACCTCAGAGGAGGCAGCTGCTGTTTCGGAAATTGGGCAGAAATTTGATTTTAGTGGAGATGCCTTGCCCGCAGTACATCCCCACTCTCTCGGCCAAGTGGGCATAAGGACAGTCAGCGTTGGAGATGTTCTCCAAAAGGCCAACCAGCCCCCAGGGCTGCAGCACATAATAGGGACTGTGCAAGTCAAGCCTCCGAGTCAGAGAGTCCTAGTCGATCACTAAAGACTAAGCTGTAAAGTGGAATTCCATGAGTGGGAAAGAAAGCCACAGATCATCACAGCCTCTCACTTTGCTGCTGTTGCCCCCAGCGTCAATGGTTTAATCAAGAACTGTGATAAACTCCAGGCGCTGACTCCTGGTCTAATGATGGATAGGGGAGGGGGTGGTAGAAGTTCGGATTCAAACGGGGATCAAACCCTCGACTTCTCGCTTTCTTGGCAAGAGCGTTTCCTCTAGACCATGCAAACACTGTAATAATTATGTGACTGTGCGCGTATAATTATGTCAGCCTGTGTTTGCAGTGGCAACGAGCTGAGAGAGAGAGAGAGAGAGAGAGGGAGAGAGAGAGAGAGAAGAGAGAGGAGAGAGAGGGAGAGTGAAAGATAGAGAGAGGGAGAGAGAGGGGGAGAGAGGGAGATAGAGAAGAGAGAGAGGAGAGGAGAGAGAAGAGAGAGAGAGAGAGAGAGAAAGAGAGAGGAGAGAGGAGAGGGAGAGGGAGAGAGAGAAGAGAGAGGAAGAGAGAGGGAGAGAGGAGAGAGAGAGAGAGGGGAGAGGAGAGAGAGAGGAGGAGGAGAGAGAGGAGACAGAGAGAGAGCAGAGAGAGAGAAGGGACAGAAGAGAGAGAGAGAGAGAGAGAGGAAGAGAGAGAAGAAGAGAAAGGAGAAGAGAGAGAAGGAGAGAGGAGAGAGAGAGAGACAGAGAGAGAGAGGAAGAGAGAGAGGGGAGAGAGAGTGGAAGAGAGAGAGAGAGGGAGAGAGAGACAGAGAGAGACAGAGAGAGAGAAGAGAGGAGAGAAGAGAGGACGAGAGAGAGACAGAGAGAGACAGAGAGAGAGGAGAGGAGAGGAGAGAGACAGAGAGAGAGAGAGGCAGAGAGAGGAAGGAGAGAGAGAGTGGGAGAGAGAGGAGAGGGAGAGAGAGAGAGGAGAAAGAGGGAGAGAGAGAGGGGAGAGACAGAGAGAGAGACAGAGAGAGACAGAGAGAGAGAGAGAGACAGAGAGAGACAGAGAGAGAGAGGCAAGAGAGAGAGACAGAGAGAGACAGAGAGAGACAGAGAGAAAGAGAGAGAGACAGGAGAAGAGAGAGACAGAGAGAGAGAGAGACAGAGGGAGAAAGAGAGACAGAGAGAGAGACAGAGAGAGAGACAGAGAGAACAGACAGAGAGAGAGAAAGAGAGACAGAGAAGAGACAGAGAGAACACAGAGAGAGAGACAGAGAGAGACAGAGAGACAGAGGAGAGAGAGAGAGACACAGAGAGAACAGAGAGAGACGAAGACAGAGAGACCAGAGAGAGAGAGAGACAGAGAGACAGAGAGAGAGACAGAGAGCAGAGAGACAGAAGACGACAGAGAGAGACAGACAGAGAAGAGAGGACAGAGAGAGAACGAGAGAGAGACAGAGCAGAGACAAGAGAGAGAGACAGAGAAGAGACAGAGAGACGAGAGAGAGAGAGAGAGGAGACCACAGACGAGAAACAGAGAGAGACAAGAGAGAGACGACAGAGAGAGAGCAGAGAAGAGAGACAAGAAAGAGACAGAGAGAGACAGAGAGAGACAGAGAGGAGAGAGAGACAGAGACAGAGAGATACAGAGAGAGAGACAGAGACAGAGAGAGACAGAGAGAGACAGACAGAGACAGAGAGAGACATAGAGACAGACAGAGAGAGACAGACAGAGAGACAGAGAGGATAACGACACTGCACTGTATACCGACGCGTCTGCTCAAACGCAACACCTGATCGCGCACGTTTGTTCCTGTTATACCAAATACACCCCGCCAGTGTAATCACTCCGAGTGCAAACTGCGGTAGGAAAGAGCGAGTCGTGGATGATAGATAACATCAGCGGGGGAATCGAACTGTTGAACAGGAGATGAAAGTAACTCTTTGCATCCCCCTTTCATCTCTGCCTCCTGGGACCTCTGACGTCAGTGCATTAATGACGTTGTATCCAGCCGTTGGTGGCGGCAGATAGATTTCAGTTTGTTTTGTCTAGTCTTAAACATGGCCGTCTGTAGGAAAAAAAAAAGATAAAATGAAAGTTGAGTCGGTGAACAAAGCTCTCAACGATTTTGCTCGTGCTAGTTTTCTTGTGTTATGTTAAAACTCATTTGTGACAAATTCTCATCTTATTAAGAGGCTTCCCCCCCCCACCCAATCCAAATCAATGTTTGTTTTAATTGATTTCATTTGAAATGTTTTTGGATTACTTTTTTAAACACTTTTATTAAAAAAAATAAATGTTTGAAAGAATGTGTGGTATATTTCTTAGATGTGTAACACAATATCCAGGATAACAATGAATCTTTACGAAACAGGAAGCGCTTATATATAAAAAAAAGAGTCTGAAAACTTCTCAAGTTCAAAACTTAGTGCATCTCAGAAGTCGAAATACGGTTACCTGCATGGAGGGCAAAAACGGTCACATGCGCAAAATCTCAGCATTGGTGAACCTGGGAGCTCCAGCCGAGGAACGAAAAAAACCCCATCACCCCCCAAAACCCCCCCCCCCCCCAAACAAACAAACAGCAAACAAACCCCCCAAAACCCCACCCCAAAACAACAACAACAACCCACCAAAACCCAAAGTAAACAAAACAAACCCAAACCTTAGGACAATTTCCATTCCATCAGGGGGCACTACCAACGTAGAATTCGCTGCTGACGTCCACAGACCTTTGTATACATGCATACACCAAGATTCTGTCGGATTGTTTGTCAGACTTGGTCAACGGGTGATACGTTGGGTGTACCTGAAGTTTAGTACCTTGCCATAGCATTTCATTGCCATTGCCCGGAATCTTTTTCCCTAGATGCGCTGTCTGTGTTCATGTCTGGCAGGGGAGGATGAAATATACCAACGCTCGTGGTTCATAGACGTGTCCTTACCCACTCATAAAGGTTTCAGTCTGCACAATAATAGTTACTGCCCTTGAGGGGGTGGGGGTGGGTGAGAGGGTGGTTTTGATTTGGATCTCACATTGCTGATTATGGATCCTAGGTAAGTGAACTGTTTAACAAGCTCATAACTTTTGTCCATGGTCCTCTATGTCGTTTACGATGGTGGAACTGTGGATGATTATCTATTTGATATTCTCAGGGCTGACGTCCTTGTCATAATCTTGTTGAAGCTTTGTTTTCAGTAGCTTTGCGAGTTTCTTGTTCACTGCCTGCAAAACCTTCAATGTTGTCTGCGAAGCGAAGGTCTGGGATGGTTCTTTCTCCAATACTGAGTTGACATAATTTTTAAATGCATTAGTGAGGATACGTTTTAAGAATATGTCGAAGAGTATGGGAGATAGAGGGTAACCCTGGTGAACACCAGTTGAATATGGACTTGTTTTCTAACAGCACCATTTGTTCTTGCCATACTGGTTACTATGGGAAAAGAAAGTTGCTGGATGGTTTTGGTTAACTTCTGTTTGGTTAAAAATAGATGATGTGGCCTGTAGTGCCTCTTTTTAGGTTTTATCAAAAGCTTCTATGAAGTTTATGAAAACATGGCGTGACTCCTTCTTATGTTTTGAGGCGTTTTTCATAAAGGGTGTACATGTCAATGAATCATCACTATTCCTACGTTAAGGGAGAGAACCTCTCTTTTCGGGTACCATGTTCTCTATGCTAGGGTAGCCCAGTAGTGAGTGATGGAGGGAAGTGTTATAAGATGGTTGGTTACCCTATAGTGGGTTACCCGTAGGGAATTTCCTTTGTTTATTCAAGCCTGATCTCCAGAGATAAGCGCCATTTGCTTGTGGAACACACACACGCACGCACGCACACGTATATTTGCCATCAATATGATTGTGGTATAACTTTTCTGCTACAGCTGACTGAACTGACATTGTTACCGTTCTGGCAAATGTGACTTCTTTTCATAGGAACAGTGATGATGAGTGACCAATGCTGTAGTGCAGACCACTTCCCAGTAAGCCAGATTTTGTTGTGGATGGCACTTAGCATGTGGAGTACTGCCATCTATCTATCTATCTGTCCCGTAGTCTGACGACCGTGGGGGCACCCTCAAAGACTCAGCAACCAGTTCCCTCCATTCTTCTCTCTGTTCTGCCTTTCTCAGGGTTTTGTTGAGTTCTAGGCCTGTCCATGTCTGCCATGTACTGCCATGTCATCACGTATTAAGAGTTGTGAGGGAAAGATGTCAGTGTCTACTGTCTTGTCATGTTGAAGTGAGTTTACAGTGATGATAACTTTGACCCAAAGAATAGGGGGAAAGCCGACCTTCTTCTAATAGCACAGTTTGATCTCTTATGATCTGGTTATTATATAGCGTAGGATTTATATTCTGTCCATATTGTTTATCTAGTCCGCGTTTTAGTGCGAAATAGTTGAGGTCTTGGTCTCAAACCCACGATTTCATGGACCCAACGGATTGAAGTCAAGCACATATTCTCAGATGCGTTGTCTGTGCTTCAGGCCATTCAAAACTCATAGAATAAGAAACTGAATGGACTTGCCTCTGTTCTTCTTGCCCTGCAGCAGGCCACTGAGCATACAGTCATCCAGTGGGTTCCTTCACACTGCAGCATCCATGGCAATGAGGAAGCTGACCTACTGGCGAAGGTAGGAAGTCATATTCCTTAAGAGGAGCAAGAAGTAACGTATAAAGAAGCAAAGACAACAGTGAAGGAAAAACAAAAGAGAAGAAGGCTTCAGCAGCACCCTAATTTCAACAGTAAGGACGAATCCTACCTCCTCTCTAGAGAAGACCAAGTAACAATTGTGAGGCTGAGGACTGGACACTGCAGACTCAGACATCACATGTTTACCAAGTTCCACATTGGTGATTCTGAGGCGTCCCCCTGTGGCAATTCTCCCATGACAGTGGAACACTTCCTCCAGACCTGTCCAACACACTAAAACCTGAGGGCCAATATCTGGCCCACTGACCTGCCGATGAGGGACAAACTCTTTGGACCTCAGAAGGGCCTTCAGCATACAACGTCATTTTTCAGGGACAATGACAATGACAAATTCTTTTATTTCGAGGATAATGAATAAGCACCCATGTGCTTTTTTACATCCGGGTCCTGCCCTTAGGGATATATATATATATCTATGAGAGAGAGAGAGAGAGAGAGAGGAGGAGGATGGGAGAGAGAGAAGAGAGAGAGAGAGAGGGGAGGGGGAGAGAGAGGAGAGAGTGTGTTGTGATGTGTGTGTGTGTTGGGTGGAATTAAACCCTAAGACTGTTCGATTTTTTGTCCACCTGCTGTCTGAGCGTTGGACAACGACGAAGAAGAAACGGTCTTAACCACTTGGCTAAAGTGTCTGTGGAAGACGACTCTGAAAACCTGGAACCTTGAGAGGGGGTGGGGGTGGGGGTGGGGGACAAATGGCGACTGTCGTGTCGTAAAGTGTTAATTGTCGTAATGTGGACAGGCTCTATGGAGATGAGAACTTACTTCTCCATGGGTCTGGAAACCTCCTGTGAAAAACAGCAACCCTCCTTTCCTTCAGCAGGTGGCTGTCAATTCAGTAGGTGGGTGTCAATAGGTGTGTGTGTGTGTGTGCTTTTGAAAAACATTTGACTATTGCAATTTTATTTCATAGCTTTGGTCTGCAGCGTACCATGTTTGTAATATCCGTTTAAACTATTGATTATTTGTCATTGGTTGTACGACTGTGTAAGATTAGGTTGAATGCATGCGTTTTGATTTGTCTTTGCAAGATATAGCGCTATATAAGTTCCATTTATTATTATTATTATCATTATTATTATTATTATTATTATTATTATTTTTATTATTATTATACACAGACTGCAAATTTAAAGACAAACTGATTTCAGATCTGGTAATTCCTATTTGTCTTTGTGAGTATGCCATTTTCTAAAGCAAACCCATTTTCCTTGGAAAGTTAGGTTCTAAATAAATAAATAAATACTGATTTTACGTTCACAGTCTCTTCTGATTATTTTTTTTAAATGTATGTAATTTATTTTCATTGCCATTATTTGGGAAAAGCAAGCGCTAAGCAGTTTAAGTTTCAAGTTACTTTTTGCTGCACAGTAGAACGACTTTTATCCAGTTAGTGACAAGAAATCCGTTTAAGGACACCAATAACGACACAGATCATTTGCTCTGTGTGTGTGTGTGCGTGCGTGCGTGCGTGCGTGCGGTGCGTGTGTGTGATTAACAGTGGCTTTTTGCAAATTGGTCAGTGCTATTTTATTTTATCTTTTAAAAAAAAAAATCGAGGATAATGGAATAAGCACTCGTGCGCTTTTTTTTTACATCCAGTCCCCGTGTGTAAGCAGTTTTGTCAATTTTGTCAACCATTCCCACCTCGTCCGAAAAGCGGAACGGGTTTTAACGTGAGGGCAAAATGTTCTGCGTGCGTTCGCACACGGGACCTCGGGTGTGTGTGTGTTTTGTGTGTGTGTGTGTGTGTTGTGTGTGTGTGTGTGTTGTGTGTGTGTTTGTTTGTGTGAGTGTGTGTGTGTATGTGTGTGTGTGTGTGCGAGTGTGTGTGTGTGTGTGTGTGTGTGTGTGTGTGTGTGTGTGTGTGTGGTGTATGTATGTGGGTGTTTGTGTGAAAAAATTTCATGTTTATGCCAGAATTTTGATGTGTGTGTGCTACTCTCAAATTTGGAAATGTGTTTGTTTGTGTGTGTGTGTGTGTGTGTGTGTGGTGTGTGTGTGTGTGTGTGTGTGTGTGTGTTGTGTGTGTGTGTGTGAGTGTGTGTTTGCTTATGTGAAAGAATCATGTTTATGCTAGAATGTTGATGTGTGTGTTTTGAGTGTGTGTTTGTTTGTGTGAAAGAATCATGTTTAAAAACTTGTTTGCCAGAACGTTGATGTGTGTGTTGTGTGTGTGTGTGTGTGGTGTGTTTTGTGTGTGTTGTGTGTGTGTGTGTGTGTGTGTTTTAAAGGTGGCTTTTTCCCAAAATTGGTCATTGCTACATGGACTGATTGAGATTTGCTGCTGAGAAAAAAATAGTGTGTGCTGTGACTTTCAGCGTGAAATAATCATGTTCACGCCATAGTGTTAATGTGTGGTTTAAATTTTTTAAAATGTTTATTTTATTCTTTTGTGTTATTTCGAGGATAATGGCATAAGTGCTCGTGTACTTTAAAAAAAGTCCAGTCCCCGTGTGTATGCAGTTTTGTAAATTTTGTCATCCGTTCCGTTCTCTCTCTCGAGTTCTGCTGAGCCGGGTTCGATTCTCGTTCAAGAGGATTTTTCCCCTGGAGTTAACATCAGTGCTGACTCCACTCTCCCCAAAAGTCCTTCGATGAGACTATAAACCGAGGCCCCGTGTGCAAGTGCACGCAGAACATCTTGCGTACACGTTAAAACCTGTTCCGCTTTTCGGAAGAGAAGGCCTTTCTGTGCTGGTGGGAACGGATGAAAAAATTGACAAAACTGCATACACACGGGCACTGGATAAAGAAAAGCACATTAGTGCTTATTCCATTATCCTCAAACTAAACAAAACCCTAAAAAAAATTTAAATGAACGCGCGCGCGCGCGCGCAGCACGTGTTTTTGTGTTGTGTGTGTGTGTGTGTGTGTGTGTGTGTGCACAAGAAATAATCATGTTTACGCCAGAATGTTGACGTGTGTGTGTGTGTGTGAGTGTGTGTGTGTGCCTGTGCATGTGAAAAAATTTTCATGTTTATGCCAGAATGTTTACGTGTGTTTGTTGTGTGGTGAAATAATCATGTTTATCCCAGAATGTGTGTGTGTGTGTGTGTGTGTGAAATAATCATGTTTACGCCAGAATGTTGATGTGTGTGTATACTATGTAAACTATCCAAGGGAAGTAATAGCCTTCTAATCATCAGGGATCCCTGACCATGATAGCCTCCCCTTTGACAGCTAGGAAAGCATTCAAGTTCAACAACTGGTAAGGTAGAGAATATGAGGCAGATAGGCATTTTCGTAAAATTTGCTCCTATATGCGAATGCACGCAGAATCTCTCTCTCTCTCTCACACACATACACACCCACACACACACACCACGCACGCACGTACGCACACGCCGCACACACACACACACACCACACACACACACACACACACACACACAACACACACACACACACACACACACACACACACACACACACACACACACACACGTTTAAACCCCTATCTGCCTTTTTAGAAGAGTAGGCACAATATCTTGCTGGAAGGAATGGATGGTACACATTTAAAAAATCAAACACACACAGGTGTCATACTTCATAGACATCATCCCTGAAGTTGGAATGCAGCTACCTTCGTGGTGGATACATACATAGTGGCACACACACACACACACAATTCTCACCATTGGGGAACCTCAGATCTCTCTCTAGCTGAGGATCGAAAAACAATACATACCATGTACCAGAGCTGGTCTGTTACTCGAAAGGTCAGGGATTTAGATGCAACATCCAAATTTGTTACGTCTCTCATTCTTTCACGTCTGGACTATTGCAATTCTCTGTTGTCTGGTCTGCCAGCATCATCTATCCACTCCCTTTCAACGTATACAAAACTCTGCAGCTCGACTAGTCCTCAGAAAGAAAAACTCTGAGCACATTACCCCTCTCTTGCGATCTCTCCACTGGCTGCCTTTGCCACAGAGAGTAAACTATAAGATCAGTACCCTCTGTTACAAATGTCTCCACAAAACAGCACCCTCCTACCTCTGTGAATGTCTTCACTTGTACACTCCTTCTCGTTCTCTCCGCTCTGCTGCAGATACCTTGTCCTTACGAATACCTGGATTCAACCAATCCACCATCGGCCGTCGCTCTTTATTTCGGGTCCATCGATCTGGAATGAACTCCCTCTCTCTCTTCGCCAGAAACCTAGTTATGACACTTTTAAATCCAGCCTCAAGACATATTTATTTCAAACCTAAGATTTCCCCCCTCCTGTTTCATATCAGAACTATCCCACCTTCACTAATCCATGTCCTATCACCCTGCTAAAGTATACGACCTGTATGTGTGAGTGTGTGTGTGTGTGCTTTTGAAAAGCATTTGACTATTGCAATTTTATTTTATAGATTTTGTCTGCAACGCACCATGTTTGTAATATCTTTTTGTTTAAACTATTGATTATTTATCGTTGATTTGATCGTTGATTTATCATTGATGGATCGGTGGTCTAGAGGTAACGCGCCTGTCTAGAAAGCGAAAAGTCCGGGTCTGAAGTGTGCGGCGGTTCGTACCCCGTTTGGACCGGAAATTTTTCCCCCATCCATTAGACCATGAGTGGTGGTCTGGGCGCTAGTCTTTCGGATGAGACGATAAACCGAGGTCCCGTGTTTTTACACGTAATTATTTAGCGACGTAAAAAACCCCACGGCAACAAGAGAGTTGTCCCTGGCAAATTCTTAAAAAAAAAGGCCACTCTGATAGGGAAACAAATACAGCTGCAAAAAAAAAAGGAGGGTTAAAAGGGGTTTGGCGCAGCGCTAAGTGGCGACGCGTTCTCCCGCTCTCCCCGGGGAGAGCAGCCCGAATTTCACGGAGAGAAATCTGCCGTGACTTAAAGTGGTATGAAATAAAATCTGAGCGCTTTGATTTGTTGCTTTACAAGATTCAGCGCTATATAAATTCCATACATTATTATTATTATTATTATTATTATTACATGACTGTGTAAGATTAGGTTGAATGCATGCGCTTTGATTTGTCTTTTCAAGATATAACGCTATAAAAGTTCCATTTATTATTATTTATTATTATTATTATTATTATTATTATGATGATGATGATGATGATGATGATGATGATGTACCAGAGCTGGTCTGTTGCTCGAAAGGTCGGGGATTTAACGTGTGTGCAAGATGGTCTGTGTGCGTTCACACACAGGACCTTGG
The DNA here is from genome assembly GCA_028751875.1 of Rapana venosa. Lineage (NCBI taxonomy): Eukaryota > Metazoa > Mollusca > Gastropoda > Neogastropoda > Muricidae > Rapana > Rapana venosa. The sequence continues at coordinate 64,573,772 of CM054147.1, forward strand.
ATTATAGTCTCATCCCGCATTGTAAGAGAATGGAGTCGCAGCCAACAGGGGAAATAATCCACTTGCTCGGACTTGAACCTGCACTCTCAGATCAGGATTCCGAGGTGTGGTCACTATCTATAATTATGTCCCTCAAGACTCAAGAATACTTTAATGTCTCAACTAGAAAAATTATGAGTGGCATTTTAAAATTATAATTACACAGCATTCATTATTTAACAATACAGATTAAGAACTAACACAGTATTTTAAAAGCCGACAACAATCTACGTCCCCCCCCCCCCCCCGCCCCCATTCACACACACAACACACACACCACACACACCACACACACACACACACACACACACACACACACACACACACACACACACCCCACACCAACCACACACACATCCACAACCACACACACACATACACCACACACACACACACCACACACACACACACACACACACACACACGCACGCGCACGCAACACCAGTAAAGGTTAAGAGTAGCAAAGCAAAACCACAACACAGCAATAATTCAAACACATCTCATGAAACACTTCATCAGCACAATCAATACAAATATTACAAGTAACTTTACATTAAAAAGAAAAGCATGACAAAAACATTTCATTAAAAAAAAGTTTTAACACTATTTCACCTTCACCTTTCGCAGCTCACACTTATTCTTTCCCTGATGTGTGGAGGAGTTTCCCTTCAACATTCCTGATCACTGTGTTGTCAATTTTAACACCAACTTTCTTTTATGTTACTTCAACTTTCTAGGGGAAATGGATCGTGCTTATACAAGACAGACCTATACTGGTTTCTTTAGAGAAAGCCTCTAGTGGATTGAAAGAAATCCCAAACTACAGCCACAAGTATACACACAGACGAGAAGTTGTTTGTTTAAACAGCACACTGTAACACTTATATTTACAAGGGTTTTAATCATGAATAGACAGACAGATAGGCAGAAAGATAGATGGATGGATAGATAGATAAGAATATAGATAGATAGATAGACAAAAATCATGAATAGACAGACAGATAGATAGATAGGCAGACAGATAGATGGATGGATAGATAGATAGGAATCTAAAGACAGATAGGCAGATAGATAGACAGACAGATCGATCCATCGATGTGTATGTGTGCGTTCTTTCAGGCATGTATGCGTGCGTGTGTGTAAGTGTGGTCGCATGCGTGCGCGCGCGTGTGTGTGTGAGTATAAATCAGAGACAAAATCTGGGATCAGGGGCAAGGGAGAGAGAGAGAGAGGAGAGGGGAGCGAGGAGGAGAGAGAGGGGAGAGAGAGAGAGAGAGAGAGAGATGAGAGAGAGAGAGAGAGGTGAGCTCCTATGTGACAAGTGATCACCATCAACGCTGCTATACCATGGTGCATCGGTACAATGACTATTCACTCACTGAGGGCTGAGTACAAGTACTGCAGTACCAACCAACACTCTTCACTCTTCAGTCCAGGGTGGCCGATGGACACAAGTTCAGAGCGACAGGCGGGACCACACTACCAATTGTCACCGTTGGCCAGTTTTCACCTGAGGCTACACAGGTAACTGCTGTTACTTTTGTATGATATTATTTATGCTGATTTGTGTAATATTCATGATTATCTTATCTACATGTTCAAACATTTCGAAAAGCAAAACATTAAATGTATGGTGCTTTATTACGGATTCCAAAAAGTTGAATGGTTTGTTAAAGTGGGGCTAGATTTCCGTGCGTTCCCTCTCCTTTGACTTGACTTTAACTTCTTTAGGAGTCGTTGGGACACTGCATTGAAATGTTCAGGTAGTGGTGTCATGAGCAAGCTGAATATGGCGGAACCCGTTACTTTTTCAGGCTGTTCATGTTACCGACCATAGGGAATCTTGTAGGAAAAATAGATAGGTTTGTTGTGTTGTGTGTGTACGTTGCTCTTCTGTAAAGTTAAACATGGGACCTCCGAGTTTGTTTTTTTTTTTTTTTTGGGGGGGGGGGGGGGTGGGTCATACCTAATCCTCTGAGGTTCACCAATTGTGAGATTTGCGTATGCGACCGTGTTTTGCCCACCATGAAGGTAGCCGCATTCCGACCTCTGGGATGATGTCTAAACAACTGTACGCGATTCAGAAACAAAAATGTTAACCCGTTTTTACAAGCACGGATGGCCTACTCTTCCGAAAGGCAGAACTGGTTTTAATGTGTGCGCAAGATATTCTAAGTGCGTTTGCATATGGGACTTCGGCTTATTGTCTAATGCGAAGGACTTTTGGGGGAGTAGAGTCAGTACAGAAATCCTAGGTAAAAAATCACCTCGCACGGGCGTTTTGATGGTGGCTCGAACTCAAGCTTAATCTCGGATCGTCTGACTGCGATTGCAACGTTCTGTCCACTAGGCTACCCTGTCCTGTCCACAGTACTTTGATTTAACTCGGCATCAACGCTCTATCCACTGGGCTACCCTGTCCTGTCCCCGTCCTTTGATTTAACTCGGCATCAACGCTCTATCCACTGGGCTACCCTGTCCTGTCCCCGGCCTTTGATATAACACAGCATCAACGCTCTATCCACTAGGCTACCCTGTCCTGTCCTGTCTCCGTCCTATAGCTCTATCCACTAGGCTACCTACCCCCCCCCCCCCCCTCGAACTTTGATTTAAAACTGCAATGTTTACTGACGGCCAAACTTCCCCCTCTTCCCCCCTATTAACCATGCATACACAGAGTGCGAAATGTGGAGGAAGCTGGTTGCAAAATTTTCAATGGTGCCCCCACGGTCCACGGGGACTACGGGATAGGTCAAAGTGAAGGTGAACTAGAGTAGCTTCTTAGTTGTGTGATGCTTGAGACAGTGTTGTTTGATTTTTTTCAGTTGTTCCAGCTGATGCAAGCTTGTATGGCTGTTCACTTTTTTCGTTCCTCGGCTAGAGCTTCAAGGTTCACCGATGGTGAGATTTTGGGTATGCCACCATTTTTGCTTACATGAAGGTAGCCGCGCTCGGACGTCTGGGATATATGCTGGTTATGTTTGCGTTTCCGTAACTCGCCAAAGGCTGACACTATTTATAGGAATTTCAATTTGATCTTCTGCAAAAATAATTATGCACGAAGGGATTTTGCGAATTGGGCCGTTTTTGCACATCAGTAAGGTAGCCGCATTCCGATTTCGGGGTTAAAGTCTAAACACGACATCAATGTGCATGCATTTTCAAATGTTGTCACCTGTTCCCACCGGCACCCTATGACCTACTCTTCCGAAAAGCGGAACGGGTTTCAACATGTGCACAAGATGTTCTGCTTATGTTTGCACACGGGACCTCAATTTACAGTCTCATCTGTAGGACTTTCGGGGAAGTGGAGTCGGCAGTGATGTTAACTCCAGGGGGAAAAAATCCCCTTGAACGGGCTTCTAGGTGGTAGCTCAAACATGGGATCGATCCCGGGCCGTCAGATGATGAGCACAGCGTTCTAACCACCAGCCTATCCCGTCCCTGGAGTAGTAGGTATTGGAGCGGGCACACATTTTTGACTTGCTTTGTTTGTTTGCTTAAAAAAAATCTTATTTCGAGGATAATGGAATAAGCACTCGTGCGCTTCCCCCCCCCCCCCATCCAGTCCTCGTGTGTGTGCAGTTTTGTCAATTTTGTCATCCGTTCCCATCGGCACACAATGGCCTACTCTTCCGAAAAGCGGAACGGGTTTTAACGAGTGCGCAAGATGTTCTGCGTGCGTTCGCACACGGGGACCTCGGTTTATAGTCTCATCGGAAGGATGGGTGGTTGATCGTGATCCGTTGATCGCGTTACCAATAAATTTGTTTATTTAATATTTAGTTTGGGAGGTATAGTCTGCAGGTGTGGCCTTTGTCTATTATATATATATGTATATATATATATATATATATATATATATATATATATATATATATATATATATACATATAATTATACATACACAATCTGTAGTGACTGGATTGCCAAACATGATTATGGAAGCTGTTGACAATAAAAGTGGCACAGGGATATGATTTTCGGGTTAGATCAGAAATAAAGTCTCCCCTTCCCCCCCCCCCCCCCACCCTCTCCCCTCAGCCCTGTTCCTCCGAGGCTCGCCAATGCTGACATTTTTTGTTGTATGCGACCGGTATCCCACCATGAAGGTAGCCGCATACCAACTTCGGGGATATTTAACCACATCAGTGTATATGTATTTTTTTGTGTGGGTCAACCGGTCCTACTGGTACGAAATGGCCTACTCTTCTAAAACGGGCTTGAATGTGAGCGCAAGATTTGTGGTGGTTCGATTTGGCAGAGTAACTTCGTAGGTGTGCACATTTCTTCAGATCAGCGGGATGAAGCAGCATTGGAATGTCTAAGAAAGTAGAAATTCAAGAGTCCTGGTCTTGCAGATTTTGCAGCTGACGCTTTTTGTCAGACGATGTCTTTGCCATTGGACTGCTCTGTGTCAGTTGCCTTTGTACTGTCACTGGGCACCATTTTCTTGATCGTATCCCTGATCCTTGCTAAAAGGACAGGATAGAATGAAATAGAATAGGACAGATTAGAATAAAATTAAAGAGAAAAAAGCCAAACATGATAAAATAGGGAATAAAATATAGCATAGCATGAAAATTAGCCCAAACTAGTAGCCACAAAAAGAATAGTTTTAGATATAAACTAAAGGGAACAAAACTAATGAAAGAGATCTAAGGAGAACAATCTCGGTGATAGTGATGTCTCGTGTGTCCAAAAAGACCACCACATATAAAGGCTTTGAGGCACTGGGTATAAGGGAGTGTGACTTCATTTTTGAGACAGTGGATATGAAGGGACTTCATCTTTGGGACAGTGGTTATGAGGGAGTGTGACTTCATCTTTGGGACAGTGGTTATGAGGGAGAGTGACTTCATCTTTGGGACAGTGGTTATGAGGGAGTATGACTGTCACCTTCTGGCGTCTTTGGGACAGTGGTTATGAAACAGTGACTTCATCTTTAGGACAGTGATTCATAACCAGTGTGACTCTGTCACCTTTTGGCATCTTTGGGACAGTAGTTACGAAATAAAAATACAACGAATAAGGACCAACCATAAGAGCATTGAGGTCTCTATCTTCTCTTTCTGTCTGTTACATGGTCAGAGAAACGAATGCTGATCCTTTCAAAGCTTCTGAAGCTCAGCTGTGCCCTGATCACAATGTTAAAAAAGAAAGTTGACCCCATGCTCGACATATCACTTTAGGGGTCTGAGACTGTGGCTGACTTTGTTCATTCAGGAGTGGGTGTCACCTTGTTGGTCCTCAGGCCTCTGGTCAGGCCGTGTCCTCCGCTGCGTGCACCGGACTCTTGGACCCAGCTGAGGTGGGGCAGGTCTGTGTTGGCATCTTCTGTGGATGCAGGGGCGTGTTGGACCTCCACACCCTTCCCACCTTCTTCCAGCCCCTCACGACTTTCCTGACCGTTGGTGGCCGTCTGGTCACTCCGCTGAGGCCTGTGAAGGTCTTCGTGCTGCTCTTCAGGGTCATCCCTGACCTCCCAGGAACCACGAGGTCTTGCCAGCGTCAAGGGCAGCATCTCCGGCATCTGACCCTGGGGGTGTGGAGGGTGGACTGCCCGGCCATGACCTTGCCCACCCTGGCTGTCTGTTGGCGGCCAAGAACTGCCCTGACTCTGGCCGCTGCTGCAAAACTGGGATGGCGGAGACTTCAGGTCACCATGACCCAGACTGTCTTCAGACACCAAGCTTCCTTTACCTCTGGCGCGCGCTTTGGCGTAGAGGGTGACAGCGATGACAACGATGACGATGACGATGACGCCGATGACGATGACGCCGATGACGGATCCGACGCTGCTGGCGACGATGATGAGGGTGCGGCGGTGACTGGTGCTGGCAGGGGCGGGGTGTGAAGAGGCAGCTGGGGAGGCTGGCTGCACAGGAGGGGGAGTTTGATTCAGAACCTCTTGTAGCTGGTCATAAAATTCTTCTATGGCTTCATCTGTGCAGTCTGATGTAGGGGCGTATGCCTGTACTATAGTTATGTTAAAGGGGGTTGCTCTCAGGCGGATGGTGGTAATAAGTCTGCTGGACACAGGCTGACAGCTCATGACGGTGTTCACGGTGTCTTTGTGAACGAGAAACCCCATTATTATTATTATTATTATTATTAATAGTGTATTGAGTTGTATTGTATTGTATTGTATTGTAGTGTAGTGTAGTGTAGTGTAGTGTAGTGTAGTGTAGTGTAGTGTAGTGTAGTGTAGTGTAGGGGTAGTGTAGTGTAGTGTAGTGTAGTGTAGTGTAGTGTGTGTAGTGTAGTGCAGTGCAGTGTAGTGTAGAGTAGTGTTGTGTAGTGTGTGTAATATATCGTTATCATAAGGTCGTTGGTGTCGTTGTTGGTGGTAGTGTAGACGTTGTCTCCGCAGCTGTTGTTGTTGCAGTTGTTGTTGTTGCTGATGTTGTTGTTGTTGTTGTGTGCCAGGGACCTGTGGAAATGAAGGTAGAGAATTATTAGACAAGCATGGCGTCCGTCATTCTGGCCAGGTGTGGCCATTAATTAATTAATTAATTAATTAATTAATTAATTCACTCACTCACTCACTCACTCACTCACTCACTCATTCATTCCTTCGGTCATTCATTCATTCATTCATTCATTCATTCATTCATTCATTCATTCATTCGTTCATTCACTCATTCATTCATTCATTCATTCATCCATGCACTGCTGCTACAAGGACATTGCATTGATCTGAGAGGTACACGAAGTGCTGTATACCACTGTAAGTCACAGCAGATTTCTCTGCGAACATTGGGGCTGCTCTTCCTGGGGAGAGCAGAGCACGTCACCACAACAGCAGCGCCACTCATTATTTTTTCTCTTTTCCTGATTGCAACTGTATTTTTTTTCCCCTATCAGAGTGGCTTTTCTCCTACCTACAGAATTTTGCCAGGGACAACTCCCTTGCTGCCGTGGGTTCTTTTACGTGCGCTAAATAATTATATGTAACACATGGGATCTCGGTTTGTTGTCTCATCCAAAAGACTAGCACCCAGACCACCACTCGCGGTCTAGTGGATGGGGGACACGTTTCTGTCCCAAATGGGGATCGAACCACCACACTTCGAACCCGGATTTTTTGCTTTCTATGCAAGTGAGTTACCTCGAGAACAACGATTCACACAAGTTTGCAAACAAACAAGCAAACAAAACAAAACAAAGAAAGAATAAAACAAACAGACCAATTAAGAAACAAGTCAACAACCCAGTCAACCAGCCAATCAACCAACCGACCATCTAACCAGCCAACCAACCAACCAACCATGGAAAAGAAGGCAAAACTAGACAGGAATAGACAACACAAGACTAGACAACACAAGAGTAGACAAGAGTAGACAAGACAAGAGTAGGCAAGACAAGAATAGACAAGACAAGAGTAGACAAGATAAGAGTATGCAAGATAGGAGTAGGCAAGAGTAGACAAGACAACAGAAGACCAGAGTAGACAAGACAAGAGTAAACAAGACAAGAGTAGACAAGAAAAGAGTAGGCAAGACAAGAGTAGGCAAGACAAGAGTAGGCAAGACAAGAGTAGGCAAGACAAGAGTAGGCAAGACAAGAGTAGGCAAGACAAGAGTAGGCAAGACAAGACAAGAGTAGACAAGACAAGAGTAGACAAGACAAGAGTAGACAAGATAAGAGTAGGCAAGAGTAGACAAGACAACAGAAGACCAGAGTAGACAAGACAAGAGTAGGCAAGACAAGAGTAAACAAGACAAGAATAGACAAGACAAGAGTAGACAAGACAGAGTAGGCAAGACAAGAGTAGGCAAGACAAGAGTAGGCAAGACAAGAGTAAACAAGACAAGAGTAGACAAGACAAGAGTAGACAAGATAAGAGTATGCAAGATAGGAGTAGGCAAGAGTAGACAAGACAACAGAAGACCAGAGTAGACAAGACCAGAGTAGACAAGACAAGAGTAGACAAGACAAGAGTAGACAAGACAAGAGTAGACAAGACAAGAGTAGACAAGACAAGAGTAAGCTGGTGTAGACAAGACAAGAGTAGACAAGACAAGAGTACACAAGACAAGAGTAAGCTGGTGTAGACAAGACAAGAGTAGACAAGACAAGAGTAGACAAGACAAGAGTAGACGAGACAAGAGTAAGCTGGTGTAGACAAGACAAGAGTACACAAGACAAGAGTACACAAGACAAGAGTACACAAGACAAGAGTAAGCTGGTGTAGACAAGACAAGAGTACACAAGACAAGAGTACACAAGACAAGAGTACACAAGACAAGAGTACACAAGACAAGAGTAAGCTGGTGTAGACAAGAAAGTGTAGGCAAGAGTAGGCAAGATAGGAGTACACAAAAGTAGGCAAGGGGAAGAAAAGGCAAGACAAGACTAAGTAAAGGGAAAAGGGAAGACTTAGGTCAGAAAAAGGAAAGAATAGGTAAGGAAAATAAAAACTAAGGAAGAAGAATAAAAAAGACCAGGCGGTTAATACGTTACGTGACACTACACTACATGGAAAATAATCCAATCCACTACAGTATAAAGACACACTCACAAGTTGTGATAGATGACCCGGGTTTGAATCCTGTTCAAGGGGATATTTTGCCCTGGAGTTATCATCAGTGCCGACTCCACTCCCCACCAAATCCTTCGGTTGAGACTATAAACCGATGTCCCATGTGCGAACATCTTACTCACACGTTAAAACCTATTCCGCTTTACGGAAGAGTAGGCCATTGTGTTCCGGTGGGAACATATGACACAATTTACAAAACTGCATACACACGGGGACTGAATGTAAAAAGGTCATAAGTCCTTATTCCATTATTCTCGAAATGAAAGAAAAAAAAGAAATAAATAAAAGAAATAGACAGGTCATCACTACACTATAGTTTACTCCACTCCACTCCTCTCCACTCCACTCCACTCTACTGCAGTGTGAGGAAACACTCACAAGTTCTGATAGACAGATCATCCACAGCAACAGCTGGTGATGGCTTTACCGTTCCTCTGAACACAACCTGAAAAATAACACTTTACTTAGTTACCACTTACAATTTTTTATTCAGGTAAAAGCCAAATTCCCTTTACCTGTACATAATCTGAATACTGTTTGGAGTATTAAAAGTAAACACCGCAATGCAGCTGTATAAACCAGCAACAACGGAACAGAAGAAACAGCAAAGAAATGTAATGAAAGCACAGTACTTACGAAACTTTTTCAATCCCAGATAAACAAACGTTGCTATATTGAGTAAAGTGGGCTCATGTCTTGAAGACAGGAACTTCACTTTCACCTATCCCGTAGACCCGTGGACCGTGGGACACCCCTGAAAATTTTGCAACCAGCTTCCTCCACTCCCTGTGGTCCTCTGCTTTCCGTAGCAAATCGTTTCACTTAGGTCAGTTTACTCTCTGATGTTGTCTTTCCCATCATTTCCTCTATCTGCCTCTTTGTCTCCCTCCTTGTACTGTTCCCTGTAGGACAGTCTTGGCCAGTCCAGATGTTCATGTGGCATGCCTCTATCACTTAAGTTTGCGTTTTTTCACTGAAGTCATGAGCTCTTCATAATATGGTCCGACCGCCTTTTTAATTCTGGCCTTCACTTCCATATTAGTGGTGTGATCTCTGTATGAGATACCAAGGAGTCTGCGAAAGCACCTCATCTCCATTGCTTGTATCCTTCTTTCAATGTCTGCTGTTATGGTCTACCTTTCGCATCCTATTCTATTGCAAGCTCATTTTAATAAAGAGCAAAAATAAGACAGGACTACACACATCTCCTTGCTTGACCCCTCATGAACAGTTCAATACATCAGATAATGTTACAACACACCTTACTCATCCTCTCACTTCTCTGTACACAATATTAATAGAGCTATATAACTTACCTTTTATTCCACTCTTCAATAGTAAGGTCCATAATGATTCCTAAAAATAAAATCAAACGCTTTTTCAAACTCTACAAAAACAAAATATGGTATTCTCTTATTTGTAAACTCTTTTTTTTTAAAGACAACAGGCAGCAAAGTAAAAGTAGGGTCCAATTGCTGAATACCCTTTCTTAAACCCTTGATGTTGATCTGTTATGTCAGTCTGTCTGGACCATTTCTGCCCAGCTACGTTGCAGAAACATGAGCAGGAGTATGCCAGATAGGCGTTGTTTGTACCAAGAACATAATGTGTTGATTTAGATATAGCATACATAGAGACAGACAGGGACGGACTCTCTCTCTCTCTCTCTCTCTCTCTTCTCCTCCGTCCTATTCTCTCTCTCTCTCTCTCTCTCTCTCTCTCTCTCTCTCTCTCTCTCTCTCTCTCTCTCTCTCTCTCTCTCTCTCTCTCATAAATACACGGAGGGTGTTTAACTACCGTGTCATCATCATCAGCAGCAGCAGCAGAGTTGCAGGGTTTCAATGTGAAGTTGGCTTTGCTCCATTGTCTGCCAACAGCGGCTTTGTAGATAAACATTTTTCTATCCAGATTTTGGCAACGTCTGAAGACCTGAAGATAGCTGCCGGGTTGTACGATGGCGTAATCAAAGGAGACCCAGAGAGGAAGGGTGGGGTTGAAAGAACAAGTCACTGCATCCACCAATCTGGCGCCAGAATGGTCCTCACTGCCTTTGTGTGTGTAAAAGTACGTTCCTTTGACGTTCATGAAACAGACAGGTTTAAAAAAAAAAGTTATGGTTGTATTTGTTTGTGTGCCGTCTCTGTTGGTGTTTTTCCCCCCTGTGTGCTTGTTAGGGCATTGTCACCTGTCTGTGTCTTTGCGTGTCTGTCTGTCAGTTTCTCTATCTTGCTGGCTGTCTACCTTTCTGCCTGTATTTGTGTCTCTCTACTTACCTGTCTCCCTGTCTGTCTATCTGATTCCTGTCTTTCTATCTTCCTGTCTGTCTATTTCTTTACCTTCCTGTCTGTCTAACTGTATCCTACTGCCTTCCTTTCTGTCTGTCTACTCTACTGTCTGTTATGTTTCTACCCTTTTTATTTGTATGTGTGTTTCTCTATCTTCTTGTCCGTCTGTCTGTCTGTCTCTCTTCCTGTCCGTCTATTTCTCCACCCTTCTATCTGTCTGTGTGTTTCTCTTTCTGTTTGCCTTCCTGTGTGTTTATTTGCCTTTCTGTCTCTCTGTCTGTCTACCTTCCTGTCTCTCTCTAACTTTCAGTGTCTCTACCTTTATGTCTTTCTCTCTGTTTCTCTACCCTTTATGTCTGTCTCTCTGTCTCTCTACCTTGATGTCTGTCTCTCTACCTTGATGTCTGCCCCTCTGTCTCTTACCTTGATGTTTTGTCTCTCTGTCTCTCTACCTTGATGTCTGTTTCTCTGTCGCTCTACCTTGATGTCTGTCTATCTGTCTCTCTCCTTGATGTTTGTATCTCTGTCTCTCTACCCTTTATGTCTGTTTTTCTGTTCTCTACCTTGATGTCTGTTTCTCTGTCTCTCTACCTTGATGACTGTTTCTATGTTACCTTGATGTCTGTTTCTCTGTCTCTCTACCTTGATGACTGTTTCTATGTCTACCTTGATGTCTGTCTCTTGTCTTCTCTCCTTGATGTCTGTTTCTCTGTCTCTCTACCCTTTATATCTATTTTTTGTCTCTCTACCTTGATGTCTGTCTCTCTGTCTCTCTACCTTGATGATGTTCTTTTTATCTTGATTGTCTGTTTCCCATGTCTACTTTGATGTCTGTTTCTCTGTCTCTCTACCTTGATAACTGTTTCTTTTTCTACTTTGATGTCTATTTCTCTGTCTCTCTACCTTGATGTCTGTTTCTCTGTCTCTCTGTCTACCTTGATGTCTGTATCTCTGTCTCTCTCCTTGATGTCTGTTTTCTCTGTCTCTCTGTTACCTTGATGTCGTTTCTCTGTCTCTCTACCTTGATGTCTGTCTCTCTGTCTCTCATCTTGTTGTCTGTCTCTCTGTCTCTCTACCTTGATGTCTGCTTCTCTGTTGCTCTACCTTGATGGGCTGTTTATCTGTCTCTCTATCTTGATGTCTGTCTCTCTGTCTCTCTACCTTGGGTGTCTGTCTCTCGGGCTCTCTACCTTGATGTCGTCTCTCTACCTTGATGTCTGTTTCTCTGTCGCTCTACCTTGATGTCTGTATCTCTGTCTCTCTACCTTGATGTCTGTCTCTCTGTCTCTCTACCTCGATGACTGTTTCTTTGTCTACCTTGATGACTGTTTTATGTCTACTTGATGTCTGTTTCTCTGTTCTCTCTACCTTGATGACGTTTCTCTGTCTCCTTGATGTCTGTCTCTCTGTCTCTCTACCTTGATGTTTTGTTTCTATGTCTGTCTACCTTGATGTCTAATTTCTACAGTTCTGTCTGTCTGTCTGTCTGTCTCTTTACACTCTGTCTGTCTGTCTGTCTGTCTACTTCTTGTCTGACTCTGTACCTTTCTGTCTGTCTGTTTCTGTCTTTATTTGTCCTGCCCTTTTTGTCTGTCTGTTTCTGTCTTTTATTTGTCCTTTTCTTTCTTTCTTTCTTTCTTTCTTTCTTTCTTTCTTTCTTTCTTTCTTTCTTTCTCTCTCTCTCTCTCTCGTCTCTCTCTCTCTTCTCTCTCTCTTTTCTCTCTCTTCTCTCTCTCTCTCTCTCTCTCTCTCTCTCTCTTTCTGTGTGTGTGTGTGTGTGTTTGTTGTGTGTGTGTGTTTTGCGCGTGTGTGTGTTGTGTGTGTGTGTGGGGTGTGTGTGTGGTGTGTGTGTGTGTGTGGTTTTGTGATACAGTGTGGTGTTTGTGGTGGTGGCAGTGGCGTGTGTATAATGTGTGTGTGTGTGGGGGGGGGGGGGTGCGTGTGTATTTACAAGCTGATATGCAGGCATGTGCATACGCTCACCAGCACGTGCTTGCATGCATGCATGTGTGCTGCGTGTGTGCGTTGAGACATGCATGTGTGCATTCGTCCTGCTAACACGCCTGCTTCCGTATGGTGTGTGCAATGTCTGAGGTAACTGCACAACAGCAACAATAACAACTACAGCAGCAACAATAACAACAACAACAACAACAACAAAAGTGGGTCAGTTGTCTAGCACCAATGTACCTGTTTACAAAGCAAGTGGTAACGCCTTTGATTCCCGTCCGAACCCAGACTTCTCTCCTGTTATTCAGACCATGAACGGTGGCCTGGGTGCTAGTCTTTCAAATAAGACGGCAAAGCTAGGTATTATGTGCGACAAAATCTTGAGCGCGTAAATAACTCACATCAGCAAGAAAGGTGTACCTGGCTTAATTCTGTAGTCAAAAACCCCGTAGATCTCATTTAAAACAACATATCTGCAGACAAAAAAAAATGGGGGGCGCATTCCGAATTTTACACACAGAAATGTGTCGTAACTGAGAGTGGTATACAATACAACACAATACAATACTATACAATGCAATAGAATACAGTATAATGCAGTACAGCACAATACAATACTATACAATGCAATATAATACAATAGAATGCAGTACAGTACAATACAATACAATACAATACAATGCAGTACCACACCACACAATACAATACAGTAATAACAATACAACACAGTACAATACTATACAATGCAATATAATACAGTACAATACAATACCACACAATGCAATGCAATACGATGCAATGCAATACAATACATCACAATAAATACAATACAATACAAAGCACGCAATAAATACAACACAAAAGAGTCCAATAGAATACATTACATTGCAATGTACAATGTAACACATTATAATGTAATGCAACCCCCCCCCCCCCCACAACAGACTACATAACATTAAAAGACATAATACTGCAATTGCAATACAATACAATTCAAGACAATAAAGTCATTTTGCAATATAATGCAATATAAGAAAATGCAGTGCAATACACTACAATGCAAGGCAACGCTCATTACAATACATTTGCAATACAAAACAACACCATTAGAACACAAAACAACATATAGAATACAAAACAATACAATGCAATACAGTGCAATATAATGCATTTCCAAAGCAATACAATTTCAATGCAATACTTTACAATAAAATATAATACATTTCCCCCGCGATGATGCCGGGACCTGTCAATATAAATAGCATCCCCACCTAGCGGAAATTCTGTGCTAGGAATTCCCTCTTTTCTATCCCTATCTCTGTTTCTGCCTTGTTCTTTTTCTTCCTGTCACCTCCTTCTTGTCTATCTTCTGCCGTCTTGGTCCACACTAGAAAAACTAAAAAGATAACAATTCTCTCCCAAGCGGAAGTCGGATCCATTTGGCCTGACTTGTCAGGCGTTTAATGGCAGCACAATGCATTTTTGCTCATATGCCAGACAACAGTATTTGCTGTATGAGTGTTCGAAGAAGAAGAAGAAGAAGAAGAAGAAGAAGACGAAGAAGAAGAAGTAGAAGTAGAAGAAGTAGAAGTAGAAGAAGTATAAGTAGAAGAAGAAGTAGAAGTAGAAGAAGTATCAGTAGAAGAAGAAGACGAAGAAAAGAAGAAGAAGAAGAAGAAGAAGAAGAAGAAGAAGAAGAAAGAAGTAGAAGAAGAAGAAGAAGTAGAAGAAGAAGAAGTAGAAGTAGAAGAAGTAGAAATAGAAGAAGAAGAACTAGAAGGAGAAGAAGAACTGGAAGAAGAAGAAAATACAGTTTTCAAAAACAGTACAATTACAATACAATATATTACCACTGCAACACATTTACGACACAATGCGATGCAACAGATTACAATGACTTCCAAAACGACACAATTCAATACAAAACAACACAAAGACAACACGATGCAACACAGCACAATACAAGGCAAGCCAGTTCAGTACAACATGAAAACAGCGGCACGTGTATACCCCCATGTGGACGCCCTGGAAAGTTAGCATTGGTCTGTCTCATCCACGTGTTCTGTGTTGTCTCCGGGCTTTTAACCATGTTGCAGTCCCACGTGTTGAAATCACAGTGAAAGTTATCACCACTTTGGCATGCGTTTGTGTCTACACACACACACACACACAACACACACACACACACACACACAGAAATATGCAAGCATACGTGAGTAGACCCAAACATACACATAAGCATAATGTACACATGTTTTGTCACACTCCTGTACAATTGCCTGAATGTACACATACACACAAGCACACACATACGTATCTACATGATTATGCAATGTCTATGCACACAGATTTCCAAGGCTGAGAAGCCACAAAACAGGATTATCTACATCGTATTGAGTTTTTAAAAAAGTAAAATGAGTAATAAAGTATGGAAAGAAAGAAAGAAAGATAGACAGAAAGATGAAGAAAGAAAGAAAAAATGTTTTACGGAAAGGAATGAAAGAAAGAAAGTCGGAGGGACAGAAGAAAAGAAAAAGGAAAGAAGAGAAAAGGGAAAAACAAGCAGGCTGACACACAGAAAGAAGGGAGACAGACAGAATAAGGGAAAAAAAAAAAATGAGAGAAAGGAAGAAACATAAAAAGGAAGACTACCTAGGCAGACAGTCACAAAGAAAAAGAAAAGGAACTGAAGGAAGAAAAAAATAATAGAAAGAAAGAAAGAAAGACAGGCAGGCAGACAGACACACAGAAAGAAACTGACCCATCCATTTTCTAATGAAGAACTACAACAAACAATCAATCTGTTAATCAGTTACCTACCTACCTACCTACCTACCCACCTAGCTACCTACCTACCCACCCATCTACCTACCTACCTATCTCCCTCCATACCTTCTTAACTACCCACCTACCTACCTACCTACCGACCGACCTACCGACCTACCAACCTACCTACCCACCTACCTACATACCTATCTAGGCAGCTCTTAACTAGCTGGCTAGCACGTTAAATAAATAGCTAACCAACCAACCATCCATATAACTAACTAACCAACCAAACAGCGAACCAGCTAACTAACTAACTAACTATCTATCTATCTAGCGAACGAACGAACGAACGAACGAACGAACGAACGAACGAACGAACGAACGAACGAACGAACGAACGAACTAACTAACTAACTAAATAACTAACTAACTAACTAACTAACTAACTAACTAACTAACTAACTAACTAACTAACTAACTAACTAACTAACTAACTAACTAACTAACTAACTAACTAACTAACTAACTAACTAACTAACTAACTAACTAACTAACTAACTAACTAACTAACTAAAAATGACAAACTGACTGACTGACATGCTTAACTAATTTTATTTCAGAGATTTGGTCTGCAGCGTACCATGTTTATAATATCTGTTTGAACTATTGATTGTATTTTTTTTTTGGCTGCCTCATCTTCTGTGACGTCCCCCGTCCTACTGTTCCCACGCCGCTCATTCCAATCTCCCCGCCAAAGCAGTACCCAAATTTGTTATGTCTTATCCTCAGGGTCGGAAATCCACAGGGAGCCCATCACTATCAGGCCGCCGTGGGGCCACCAGCCAGAGGGGCCCTGCACTGCTGCTGGGTCACTTTGGTGGTGTTCAGTGGTGCCTGTTCTGAGCTAACATACGCAGGACACCACCTACTAAGCCCCCTACTAACGACAGTATTAGCTCAGTCGCGGAGCCAGACTGAGTGAGTTGCCCACCCGAGGTGGCAACCACCACAACGTCCTCCAACGACCGTCCCCCGCGAACCTCCAACCCCAAAGGCTTTGACACAAACTCACCACAGGCACAGAAGTGTATGGGGAAACCGAATCTGAGGTCACCATGAGACCAGAGAAACCGGGACCACCGAATCAGAGGCAATTTTTTTTTATTGCATGATGATCAATGACAATGAGGATGACGTAATGCTGCTGCTGTGGAAGTGCATATGCTTTGAGACTACTTGACAGGGTTGTACTCTACGCTTACTCTCATAATATATCCCGGCGTCAACCAGGCCCGAGAGATACAGACACCTGCAGTGTTGGTCAGGTAATTTGAGCAACACTCTCAAACTCGCATCCGTTAAGTGGATGAAGCTCGACTGTGTGGTCCCAGTCTTCCCACTGAGCCCACAGTACACTCACTCTGGGTAGGAGCCGGCCTGAGTCCGAAAAATCCCTATGACTCTTATGGGAATCGAACCCGCGACCTTCCAGTCCGTAACCCTAGGCGCTAACCACTGCGCCATGGCGGCTGGTCGAACTATTGATTGTCATTGGTTGTATGACTGTGTAAGATTAGGTTGAGTGCACGCGCTTTGATTTGTCTTTGCAAGATATAGCGCTATATAAGTTCCATTTTTTATTATTATTATTATTATTATTATTATTATTATTATTATTATTATTATTATTATTATTATCATCATCATCATCATCATCATCATCATCATCATCATCATCATCATCATCATCATCATCATCATCATCATCATCATCATTATTATTATTATTATTATTATTATTATTATTATTATTATTATTATTATTATTAAGCTAAATAACTGATGACCAAATGACTGACTGATGACCAACCAACCAACAAACAAAAAACCCCCTCACTCACTCACTCACTCACTCACAGAGTGACACGAGACTGGATAGCCTGGTGGTTAGCGTGATGCGCTCGTGATCTGCTGACCCGAGTTCGATTCCCGTTCAAGAGGATTTTTTCTCTGGAGTTAACATCAGTGTCGACTCCACTCCCCCCAAAAGTCCTTCGGATGAGACCATAAACCGAGGTCGCTTGTGCGAACGCACGCAGAACAGCTTGTGACCACGTTAAAACCTGTTCTGCTTTTCGGAAGAGTAGGCCATTGTATCCCGGTGGGAACGGATGACAAAATTGAAAAAACTGCAGACACATGGGGACTGGATGTAAAAAGTACTGAGTGCTTATTCCATTATCCTCGAAATATAAATAATAATAATAATAATATAATATAATAATAATAATAATAATAATAATAGTTATATAAAAAATAATAGAAATAATAATAATAATGATAACTACAACAACAACAGAATGACTGATTGACATACAAACTGGCTGGCTGGCCATGCTCACTAACTAACAAACGAGAAAGTGTACAAGTTAGCTAAGCAAGCAAGCAAGCACACAACCAGCCAACCAACCAACCAATCAACCAACCAACCAACCAACCAACCAACCAACCAACCAACCAACCGGCCAACCAACCGACCAACCTATCAACCAACTATCCATGCAACCAAGCGGTGATGTTGAAGAAAAGTGAATCATATCTCACAGGAGGAGAAGAGGAGGAGCAGCAGCACTGTATACATGGCTGGGACACTGACCATGGCTGACAACACAGAGCAGACGACACTCACACACTACTGTCTTCACAATACACACACGCCCTGTGCACCTTTCAGATACCACCACATGCATTATATATACCATAGATCACTCCTCCCTTTTTTTTAAAAAACCACTCCCAAATGTTGTATCAGTCACATGAAACTTGAACTTATTATTTTTTAAAAACTTTCTCTTTTTCTTAAATCTGCAGGTATCTGTTATCTGTTTCTTCATTTTGAATATCGCTTTATATCAGTATTAACGTCATGACAGGCATATGAATTTTGGACTTAGATAGATATTGAAAAAACACTGGTCTGCTTCACTTATCTTCTTCCTCTTCTTCTTCTTCGTCAAACGCTCAGACAGTTGTCTGTCATATGAGCGAAAATGCGTTGCGATGCTATTATGTGCCTGACAAGTCAGATCAGCATGTCCGACTTTCGCGTGGGAGAGAATTGTTTTTTTAAGGCTCTTTTTGGATAAAGGGAAGAAGAATGGAACAAGAAGGCAGAAAAAATAGACAGAAAGGATGTGACAGATAGATAAAGGAGTAAAGCAGAAACAAAGGAGTGGGATAGAAAAGAGGGAATTCCTGGCACATAATTTCCAGAAGGTGGTGTTGCTATTTATACTGACAGGTCGCCGGAATCCCACCGGGAGAGTTATATTATTACTGTTTCATATGTTTTTACTGTGATTTTGTAGTTGTTTTGATATTGTTAGGGGGTTGCTTTCTTACGTGAACATATTAGGGTTTGTTTTGATTTTTTGCTTTTATTTGTTGTTGTTTGCGATCATGGTGTTGATGCATACGTATGCGCATGAATGCGTGTGTACATGTATGAGCGTGTGAGTGCGTATGAACGCTTGCATATGCAATTGCATACGCATGGGATGCTGTAATTGCACAGTGTATGTTTTCTTGTGAAGTAACATACAAGATTGACATTTTCCTGTAGGTATGTGTAATTTTTGTTTCTCATGGAAAAATATGGTTATGGTGTTTGTGTTGTTATTGTATTGTATTGTATTATACTGTATTGTATTTTTTATTGTATTGTATTCCATTGCGCTGTTGGGTTGTGTTGCATTAACTTGTAGTGTGAGTGTGTGTATGTGTGCGTGCGTGGGTGCAAGCTTGTGTGTGTGTGTGTGTGTGTGTGTGTGTGTGTGTGTGTGTGTGAATTTAAGCATATTGATACTCTTTGAAATTGTTGAATGATTATGAATGATTTAAATGCAAGCAACAATTCCCTTCTCACAAGATATAGCGCTATTTAAATTCCATATCATCATCATCATCATCTCATCATCATCATCATCATCATCATCATCATCATCATCATCATCATCATCATCATCATCATCATCAGTATTATATTATTATTATTATCATTATTGTTGTTGTTCTTGTTGTTGTTGTTCTTCTTATTGCACCGCATTAAATTGCATTGCATTGTACCTAATCGGTTTGTGTTGCGCTGTGTTGTGCAGTATTGTGCTTTTTTTGCATTTTGATGTGTGGCCTGTCGTGTTGTTTGTTTTGTATCGTGTTGTGTCGTGTTGATATGTTTTTGTAGTCTATTGTACTGATTATTGCACTGTGCAGCATTGCAATGTAATGCATCATTATCTACTCTCCGACCCAGATTTATCATGTCGCATCCTCCAGGTCCAAAATCTACAAGGAGCCTATCAATGTGAAGCCCCCGAGCGGCTACCAGCCAGATGGGCCCTGCGCTACTGCTGGGTCGCTTTGGTGATGTTCAGAGGTGCCTGTTGTGAGCTAACATACGCAGGACACCCCCTACTAAGCCCCCTACTGGTGACAGTATTAGCTCAGACGGAGAGCTGGACTGAGCTGACACAGCCACTCGAGGTGGCGGACACAGCAACGGTCCTCCAACGACCCTCTCCCGGGAACCTCCAATGCTGAAGGTGTTGACACAGACTCACCACGGGCACAGCAGTGTATGGAGAAACCGAAGATGAAGTCACCATGAGGCCAGAGCAACCGGGACCACCGAATCACAGACACTTTTGGTTTTTTTTATTTATTGCATGATGGTCAGAGACGATGAGGATGATGTAATTCTGCTGCTGTGGAAGTTTATGTGCTTTGGGACTTCTTGACAGGGTTGTACTCTACGCTTTCTGTCATAATATACTCAGGCGTCAACCGGGCCAGAGAGATACAGACACCTGCAGTGTTGGTCAAGTAATTTGAGCAACATTCTCAAACTCGCATCCGTTAAGTGGATGAAGCTCGACTGTGTGGTCCCCATCTTCCCCTTGAGCGAACCCATAGCACACTTAATCTGGGTAGGAGCCGGCCGGATTTTGAACAAATCCCTATGACTCTTATGGGATTCGAACCCGCGACCTTCCAGTCCGTAACACAAGGCGCTAACCACTTTACCAAGGCAGCTGATAATTTATATTGTGTTGTGTCGTGTTGCGTTGAGTTTTATGGTATTGTGTGCGTTAAATTGTAGTGTCAGCGCCTGGGCTTTATCACAGTTCTTGATTAAACCATTGACACTGGGGGCAACAGCAAAGTGAGAGGCTGTATGACCAGTGGTTTTCGCAATCATGGAATTCCACTTTACAGCTTAGTCTTTAGTGATCGACTATGACTGACTCGGAGGCTTGACTCGCACAGTCCTTTTGTGCTGCAGCCCTGGGGGCTAGTTGGCCTTTGGAGAACATCTCCAACGCTGACTGTCCTTATGCCCACTTAGCCGAGAGACTGGGGATGTACTGTTGGCAAGGCATCTCCACTATAATGAAATTTCTGCCCAGTTTCCAAAACAGCAGCTGCCTCCTCTGCTGTTTTGGAGGTCATCGTCGGACACGACGGACAAACATACAAATTGTAGTGTAGTGCATTGCATTGTGTTTTTGTTGTTGTCGTTTTGTAGTGCCTTTTATTGATTGTATCATATTGGGTCAGATAACACTGTGTGGTGTTCTGTGACCAATGCTACGGCGTACTGCACTGTTTTATAGTACATTGTATTGCTTTGCGTTGTATTTATTGTATTGTGTTGTGCTGTATTGTTTTGCACTGTACGACTACTGTTCTGTATCATATTGTATTGTACCAGTCTATAGTCCTTCGGATGAGACTATAAACCGAGGCCCCGTGTGCGAACGCATGCAGAACATCTTGCGCACACGTTAAATCATGTTCCGCTTTTCGAAAGAGTAGGCCATTGTGTGCCAGTGAGAACAGATGACAAAATTTACAAAACCGCATACACACGGGGACTGGATGTAAAATGAGTGCTTATTCAATTATCCTCGATACATATATATACAACATTGTCATCTGAGCGCTTTGATTTGTTGCTTTTTAAGATTCAGCGCTATATACATTATTATTATTATTATTATTATTATTATTATTATTATTATTATTATTATTATTATTATTATTATTATTAATGTATTGAGTTGTATTGTATTGTAGTGTAGTGTAGTGCAGTGCAGTGTAGTGTAGAGTAGTGTTGTGTAGTGTGTGTAATATAATGTAGTGTAGTGCAGTGCAGTGCAGTGTAGTGTAGAGTAGTGAAGTGTAATATAGTGTAGTGTAGTGTTCTGTAGTAAAGTGTAGTGTAGTGTAGTGCAGTGTTGTGTTGTGTTTTGAAATCACAACTGTCATTTCAATATAAAATTCAGGCTGTTTACCCAGTGTGGACTCTTGTTTTTATATTTTGGCGACTTTCAAAATGTATGTTTTTTGTCCAGAGAACTGAAATTCCATACAATATTCAAAGAAATGGTCACACAAGGTTTCTTCTACGCATACAGATCAAACCTTTGATCAGGTTTTTCTCTATGCTAAACATTCTCTTCATAAATGTAGAATAAATGAAAAAAATCATGCATAAAACACTTTCTGAATAATCAAAATGTTTATATATAGAAGACAATAATACATTCTGTTGAAATGACTTCTGAAACTTTTTGTAAATGAATGGTATCCATATCATTCAAGAGACTGAAAACAAAGGGTATTGTGGTCTTTTTTCTCACTGTCTTATCTTCTATAACGTTTCTGTACCGCTGTTCTCATGCCCCTCATTCGATCTATTCGTTTACTTCTGTCATACGTAGGCTCATCAGGTCATATTCTCAAGGCCAAAAGCACTCGAAGAGGTTATCAGTGTTAGGCTGTCGTGGGGATCACCAGCTAAGATGGCCCTGCACTGCTGCTGGATCACTTCCGTGGGCATTGATATCAATTCGCAACATACAGGCATGGAAGTGGACGGAAAACCAAAACTACAGTCATCATGAGACCATGTGAACAGTGGACACCGAATTAGAGACACACTTTCTTTTATTGCATGACGATCAGTGGTCATGAGGATGGTGTTGCGATGACGTTTGTAGGATGCACCAGGTTTTAGGATACTTGACAGAGTTGCACTCTGATTTTCTATCGTGATATATCCCGAGTTTGAAAGAAACAAGACACTGCAACATTGGTTAAAAAATCCCAGCAACAATCTAACAATCGCCTCCATGAAGTAGATGAAGCTCGACTGTGTGGCTCCAGTCTTCCGAATAACCTCACAGCAAACTCACTCTAGGTAGGAGCTAGCCAGAGTCCCCATATCCACCCATGACTCTGGCGGGATTCGAACTCACGACCTTCCAGCCATGAAACCCAACGTGCTAATCACAGCGTCATAGCCGCTGGTTTAGGGTTACATAACTTTGCCAACGTAATGATCAGAAAAAAATCTGAGTTATCAGATGTGGCTTTTAGTATAGACACAGTTATTAGTCCTGGACACGTCCATGTTGCAGATAACATGGCGACAGAAGGGAGATAACACGTCCTGACTGGTAACAGGACACGGTCACGACATGTCAGATAACTTTTAGTTACAAATCTTCACCCATCTTTTAGCAGTTAGAGAAAAAAGTCATTTGTTCTTGACTATCTGTGTGCCGACTTAGTGTTCAATATATTTTTTATATTGAACACGGAGAAATCTGCTTTTCTTCTGCAAAACTGGAGTCTAGAGTCAAGTGTGAGTCAGTATGTTTGCTTTACTGTCTATTGGGTCAACCCAGAAGGAAGAGACTTTTCCAGTCGTTTTTTTTTCTTTTGTTTTTACACAGGACACTGTCTTCCTTATTTTCTTCCTTGATGTCAAGAGGAGGTTTCAAGGAAGTGTCACTACATGCAGAAATCCCATACTGTCAAGAATAAACAGGCTTTTCTATTACTTCTAAAAGATTACTGAAAATTTGTAGCAAACACTTCCAACCCTGAGGATGCGACATAAGGAATCTGGGTATGGCTGTGGCGGGAGATTGAAATGAGCTGCGTGGGAACAGCAGGACAGGGTTGTCACAGAAGATGAGGCAGCAAAACAAAATTATAGCTAAAAGCTGTCTGAAAATTTGGGAAAATAATTTCAGTTACATCCTAGAATGATAATGCAAATCGATTTGTGAAGGTTATAGGTTAAAAAAACTTCAAAGTAACAAAAAAAGTGGGGGGGGGGGGGGGGGGGGGGGACTATAGGCAGTTTTAAGGAAGTTTTCTTAGCACGGAAATCCCATACACAACAGCTATCTAGTGAAGAGAGACTGGATCAACTGCATAATTCAGGCCCCTTGCTGAAACTCCGAGAACACGCTTGACACGTGTTTTTAATTCCATTAAATGCTGACAGGCGTTTTTACATTTCATTAAACGCTGACAGGCGTTTATACATTTCATTAAACGCTGACAGGAATCGTGGATCTTTAACGTGTAGGACTTGAACTCTTGTTGAGCACACATTGAAGGGAAGAAAGCAGAGGCAGGTCACAATGACCTGACAGATGTCAAAATCCTTCTGCAGAATCTGCGGACATTCAAACCCACAACTTGACTGCTTGATAAAAGCTGACTTTGAAGCCTTCTCCACTGATCCCACTGTTGCCCCAGCCCAAGTTTTGAACACCTCCCATTACTTCGCCTGCTGTTAGAGTATTCGTTTATCCCATTGTAAGACCTATGCTCAAAAGATAGATGAAAGAGGTTCACTTTGTTCTGCATCTCTTTTCCCTGTGATATTTCTGATCCCCTGCATCTGTCTGTATTTGTTTGTCTGTGTGTTGCCGTGTTTGTCCCTTTTGGAGGTCATCGTCGGACACGACGGACAAACAAACATAAAACTGTGCCTGTGTGTTTCCTGTTGGTCTGTCTGTTTTCAATATCTCTGTATCTTTCACTCACAATCCTTTCTCTTATGACAGTATCAACATATTTTATTATCCTATAAACAAAAAAGTTCATAATTTCCTCTCTCTTGCCACCCTCTAGTCCCTTCTTCTCTTCTCTCTTCTCTTCTCTCCCTGCCTCCCGCATATCCACTTCGGAGCATGCTACATGGTCATGTACTGGTCTTCTGTGCTGGTGACTATGCAGGTCTGCCTGCTGGCCTCGGCTGACACATTCTGACTTCAGAGCAGCTCATTTCATTGTGCAGGTTGCATACTGGGTATGTTCGTGTTTTTGCAACCGATCAAATGCTGACATGAATGGCAGGATCTTTAACGTACATAATTATATCTTGTGCATGCTTGTGTATATTCACAAATGGAATTAAGCCACTGGCAGATCGGTACTTAAAGTTGACCTGGGAGATGGTAAAAGTCCCAACCAATAATTCACAAGACGCCCTCACCTAGATTCAAACTCATGACTTCAAAGACCCATCGGGTTAAAGTAGAACGGTCTTAACCACTCGGCTATAGCGTCCATCGTCTTGATATAAGCAGGACAATAGATGTGTAGCAGAACAGTGTTGAATACAATAAAGGACGTTGGTCAAGTGCCAGAGGTTTGATAATCAATGGACCTGTTCCGATGATCATCGTGTGAACGAGGTCACTGATCAGCTAAGGGCTGGTCTTCACTGATAAAAGCTGACCTTGTGTCACTCCTCGTCACTGAGTCTTTTCCCCTGCCTGTCTCTCTGTCTCTTCTGTCAGGGATTTACGTTATCTACAGCACAGGTCCAAAACTGTGTCAGTTATTGACGTAAGCAAGGTGTTAAGGTCTACCTTCAAATGTTGGTTTGCTTTGAAATGTTATGTAGAGATCGCCTTCATCCATGTCAATCTCTTAGCATTACACCTTACATTCTTCATGAAAGGAGTAAAACTTCTCTGAAGCCAGAGTACAGCTGCCTATATGGAGATAAATACGTTCAGTTCTCATCCAGTGTGCACTTAGGGTATCTTGTTAGGTGTGATGAGTGAGTCAAGAGTGCATATTCTGGGTGAGTCAAGTCAAGTCAAAAACACTTTAATCATCCCAAGAAGGGCAATTACAATACTAACAGGCACATTGATACGTATAATTATCTCGGAAGACACAAGAAAAATACATTTCAGATTGGTATGAACAGTCCAAGATAGGTTCAAAAACAAAACAAAACAAAAACAAACAAAAAATTAATGACACATACAAATACACATGCGCGCGCGCGCGCATACACACACACACACACACACATGCACGGCGTACGCACATACACTCACACATACACACACATACCCACAAACACCAATGTAGGAATACAGTTTTGTAAAAACCATTGATTGGGAAAGACATATAAACTTACTGTTTACGTGGGCACTCACGCACGCACTCCCACATACGCACGCACATGTGCGCACACCCAAACACACACTGATATATGAACACAATTTTATAAAGACTATTGACTAGTAAACACACACAAGCGCGCGCAAGCACGCGCACACACAATAATGACGATTGACTAGTAAAGTCATAAACACCCACACACAGTTAGAAACTCATTTAAACCAGAAATAGGTTATAGGAGTACTTATTTTCATGAGCATACACACACACACACACACACACACACACACACACACACACATACTGACAATCAGGGAGGTATATCAGAGAATGTAAAACTGTTTGGTCAGTGCTGTTTTGAATTTAGAATTCGAATGACTACTGGAACAAAGAAATGTCTTTTTCTATTTGTTTTACTGTTGGAGCACCGAAAATGGCGTCCCAAAGGCAACAAATGAAATTACGAAGACATAGCATGGGAAGGATCAGCCAAGATGGCAGTCGCTTTGCACACAAGCTGCTGATTGCAGTACGACTTGAGATCTCTTTGTTCTTCTCCAATTATGTTTGAGCAGATTCTAACGATTCTCCGAGGACTATTCTTGATTTTAACACTAAGGTTATTGTACCAACAGATGAAAGCAAAACTTAGAACACTCTCTATGTAGGACTTGTAGAACAAAGAAAGAATTTTTTTGTCAAGAAAAACGAGTGAATCTTCCTAAGAAAATACATAAGTTGTTGTCCCTTTTTGACAATAGCGTCAGTGTTAGCATCCCAGTTTAATTTGTGATCAAAAATAGTTCCCAGATACTTGTACTTCGAAACGTTTTCAACATCTTGACTATGGATGATAATATGCTCAGAAGTGTGACACGACCTTCTGAAATCGATAGGAAGATCTTTAGTTTTAGAAACATTCAGCTCCAGATACGTACGCCTCATCACACCAACTGAGGAAATCGGTGAGGGCTGAACCATGGTTTTGGGCAGATCCAGATAAGAGAGACAAAAGAGCACTGACATCCGTAAATTTTACAAGAAAAGAACTTTCATAGCTGCTTCTGCAATCATGTTGGTATAGAATGTACAGAAGTGGCGAGAGAACGCAACCCTGTGGAGAAACGGGTTAGAAGATATTTTGCTGGCAAAAACGCGCTGCGGTCTGTTTGTTAAAAATTCAATCAGCCAACGAACAAGTTGATAGTCTACGTGAAATTTTAAAAGTATTTTGTGAACAGGAACATGAGGCTGTATTGTATTGAAAGCTGAACTAAAGTCAGCTAACAATATTCTGGCATGAGAGTCAGGTGTTTCTAAGTGGTTGTACACT
>CM054147.1:64606476-64628976 GCA_028751875.1 Rapana venosa
TGCTCTGGGCAAGCAGCAGGAAAATGATGGCATAAGGAGAAACTGTGCAGACTCCATTTAGGACACTTGATAACTTCTTCCGCCACACGCACGCACGCACGCACACACACGCACACACACACACACACACACACACACACACACACATCCATTATCGGCAAGTCAAGCTAAACACGAGCACGTGCACACACACAGACACAGTGGCAAATCAAGCTAAACGCGCGCACGTGCATCACATACACACACATACGAGTGCACGCGTGCGTACGCACCCACACGCAGAGACGGAACCATTTCAACAACAAAATCAATACGCGTCTTCTGCACTTTTAGACAATCTCTCTTCTACTCTTATCAGAAGACAATATTTTGCTTTATTCAGAATTCCGTACACTCGAAAAACAAACATACATACAACGGAAACGAAAACATTAACTTGTGCTGTTTGTTGCTGCTCTAAATATCCTATCTAGCTAGCTAGCTAGCAAGCTACCCAGTATCCGTCTATTTATCAATCAATCTATCCATCCAGTATCCATCTATCTATGCATCCAGTATCTATCTATCTATCTATCCATTAATCCATCTATCTACCTATCTATTTATCTGTCTACCTATCTATCCATCCATCTATCTAGACTATATATCTATCCATCCATCTATCCATTCATCCATCCATCCGTCTATCTATCCATCTATTTATCTATCTACATTTCTATCTATCTATTTATATAATTATCTACCTATCTATCTATCTATGACTGTATATAGATCTATACTTTCCAGTATCCTGAGACCACCTCTGGATGGTGTTTTTTTTAAAAAAAGGATAGTTACGTCACGCACAAAAATCACGTCAGTGTATGCTAAATCTGTGTCAAATTACGTCGATCTCTTTTGATATGTCACTATGTGTATCGTGTGATTTTTTTTCGGGGGGGGGGGGGGGGGGGGGGGGGGGGGAGGGGGAGGGGGGGGAGGAGGAGGAGGGGGTGGCGGGTGGCCTCGCAACAAAAACAAACCCAAAAAATCATTGAAAATTTCGCAGTGATTCTTTTATGCCAACACTGACACGGGCAAGGAGAGAGAGTAATTGTCAGAGATTACTCACGCCAAGCGCAATGACGCATACTCAAGTGTGATGCTATCGAAGACTGCCATGGGAGAAAAAGAAACAACTAACAACAAGCTTCAATGCAAATCAAATATCAAATGCTCTGCTCCTCACTTTGAAATACTTTTTTCTATTATTATTATTATTATTATTATTATTATTATTTATTATTATCATTATTATTAATATGGGGACACATTTAATATTCTGTTGGGCTTGTTTTATGGACAATTAAGTGTCAGCTTTGATTTGTCTTTGCAAGATATAGCGCTATACAAGTTCCATTTATTATTATTGTTGTTATTATCATTTTTATTGTTGTTATTATTATAGAATGCTTAAAACAAAACAAAACGAAATCACTATGACCTGTATATTGCTGGATTGGTGAGAGAGAGAGAGAGAGAGAGATGAGAGAGAGAGAGGGAGAGAGAGAGGGAGAGAGAGAAGGGAGAGAGAGGGGGGAGAGAGAGAGAGAGAGAGAGAGAGAGAGAGAGAGAGGGGGGGGGGGCTAGAAGATGACCCCCCAAGTGAATGCCAGTGAGTAGCCTTCTTGTTCGATGAGTATACGAATAAATGTGAATCAATAAATGAATAATAATAAAAACAAAATAAGAGCACTACCTTGCACTTAAGTTGCGATTTTTGTTTAGCTTTTAGTTTTGTTGTTCTGTGTTTGTTTTATTTTATTTCGTTGTTTGGTTGCTTTGTTTTGAGTTTGTCTTTGTTTTTGTGTTGGTTTTGTTTTTTTGCTTTTACGCTAGTACTCGTATGTATTACTTCTTCAAGTTATTGCTTGCAAAATGGATCAGATAACACTAATTAATAAAGATTTTTATAATTAAACAGAACGGTTCGAGTTGAGAATATGCTTTCCGGGACATTTCATTTAGACTTCACTATTAACGGAATAATAATACAGAGCAACAGGCGAGTACCACTTAGTTCAAATCTACACAGTTTATAACATAATAACGAAAATCGCAAGATAGTATACCATAGGCATCGATCGTGTCGAATGTATGTAGTACCAGTATTAATTGTATTAATCGTGAAGTCAGTCATAAACGGTATCGAAGCCCAAGACCTAACCGTGGAGTACGGCCACCCCAGTCTTCACACAAGCAAACAAGGAATAGGAGGAGGGAGGGGGGGGGAGGGAGGGAGGGGGATTCTTTATTACTGCAAGATTCGCGTGGACTTTCCACTACTCCACCCGCGTGAGTTCTGAGTTCGTCTGTTCACTGCCTCGACATCACTGACAGATGGTACACCACCCCAAGGTGAGGTAGGGAGGGGGGGGGGGGGGGAGGAGGGGGGTAGGGGAGTCCCAAACCTGGCCTGCCACCTCTCTCACCCCCACCCTCTCTCTATCTCTCTCTCTCTCTCTCTCTCTCTCTCTCTCTCTCTCTCTCTCTTCTCTACCCCCCTCTCCTCTCCCTCTCTCTTCTCTCTCTCTCCTCTTTCCTCTCTCTCTCTACTCTCTCTCTCTCTCTCTCTCTCTCTCTCTCTCTCTCTCTCTCTCTCGCCTCTCTCTCTCTCTCTCTCTCTCTCTCTCTCTCCTCTCTCTCTCTCCTCTCTCTCTCTCTCTCTCTCTCTCTCTCTCTCTTCTCCCAACACGCTTCACGTTTTCTCCGGGGGCCCCTAACACCACCACCACCACCTCCCTCCCTCTCCCAGCCACTAAATCCTGCTTTTGTGATGATGTTGACGATGATGACGATGATGGTGATGGTGATGATGGTGATGATGATGGCAGCGGTCGCACCAGATGGGTTATTATTGTTGCACACTTCTTTTTTTGTGTGAGTGTTGTTTCTGTCGTCGACGTTGTGGCTTCTACGTTATTATTATCATCACTGTTTTCTAAATAGTAAAGGGGATGGGGGGGGGGGGGGGGGGGGGGGGGGGGGGGGGGGGGGGGGGGGGTGAGGGGAGGGGGGATTGTGTCACCGTCACAATGACCCATGCACCAGCGGTCGTGGCGTGAGCGAGTGCGGTACGCGCACACGCATGCACGCACACATACACACCACACACACACACGCATGAGGGAGGGGAGGGGAAGGTAGGGGGGACGTGTACAGATGGAGGGGGGGAGGGAACAACAAGGAGGATGAGGGAGAGGGAGGGTGCGGAAGGGAACAAAGTTGTTTATTGTTGGTAAAGTTTAGGAGTTGGTGGTGATGGCTTTGTTATAAACTGATGGTTTTTGCTTCCTTTTTTTCTTCTTTATAAAGCCTTAATGTGAAGCCTTGTTATTCAGAGCTCGAACGATACTATGCATATCTATCTATCTATCTATCTATCTATCTATGCATATATCTATTATCTATCTATCTAGTGATTTAAGATAACTCTAAAGAAGATTTGTTGGGTTTCGGGTGTGTGGGGAGGGGGGGTGTGTCTTTTGTTGGGTTTTTTTCCCGTTATTGATGGTGGTGTGTGTGTGTAGGTGGTTAAGGAGGGGGGGGGTGGGGGGGGGGGGCGATCATATTTTTCTTGTCTCGTCTTTTTTTTTCCCCATTCCTTGGCTACAGCCCAGTTCCGATTTCGGGGTTTGGAGTTCGAAACCTCCCAAAGAAAACCCAAACCTAACCCAGAACAGATACAGACAGAACATGAGCCTAAACAAATATCTTGGCACCGAAGTAGGAATAACATTTAGTAGCAGCAGCAGAGGCAGTAGTAGTAGTAGTAGTAGTAGTAGTAGTAGTCGTCGTCGTCGTCGTCTCAGTAGTAGTAGCAGCAGCAGCAGCAGCAGCAGCAGCAGCAGCAGCAACAACAACAGCAGCAGCAGCAGCAGCAGCTGCTGCTAGCAGCAGCAGCAGCAGTAGCAGCAGCAGCAGCAGCAGTAGTAGCAGCAGCAGTAGCAGTAACAGCAGCAGTAGTAGCAGCAGCAGTAGTAGCAGCAGCAGCAGTAGCAACAGTAGTAGCAGCAGTAGCAACAGCAGCAGCAGTAGCAGCAGCAGTAGCAACAGCAGCAGCAGTAGCAGCAGCAGCAGCAGCAGCAGCAGTAGCAACAGCAGCAGCAGTAGCAGCATCAGTCTTTCTTTTGTTGTTCATGCTGTACCAATTGACAGGCATCTCTTCGGCAGACAGACAGACGGGGCACATGCAATATTCATCTTCATGAGGTTCTTATCTCCAGCCTCGCGAGTTGTCTTCCCCTTAATGTCGCCCCAGTGTGGCGCCACATCCTTTACTAGCTCTAAGGTTGAGGCAGAGAAGAAGAAGAAGAAGGGGGGAAAAAGCAACGAATACTTTTTTTTTTTTTAAAGCACACCAGATAAAAATAGCCCTTGCGGAATTTTTTTGTTTTGTTTAATATCAATGATTTTATAACTTTTAACTTTTATTTTTTAAGAGCAAATATTTGGGGGAGGGGGGGTTAAAACTTATTTATCTTAGGTGATAATTGATGGGATTTTTTTTTCTTTCTTTTTTCTTTTTCTTTTGAATTTGGTGGTGTGGTTTTTGTTCTTTTTACGTTCAAGGGATTTCCCATTTGTGTACTTTTTTTTTTGGTGAGGTGGGGGGGGGTGGGGGGGGGGGGAGGGGGGGGGGGGCTTTCCTGCACTTGGTTTTTTTTTTTAAACCTGGTTTATTCAATAGTCACACAACATAAGCAAACAACATCAATAACAACAACATCAAAACAGCAGCAGGAGAAAGGCATAAGATACAAGTTATATATATATATATAAATCAAGCGTCTCTATTCAAACTGTCTTGGCACCGTAGAATTACTACATTTTAAAACTTTAAGACGTCCTTTTCAATGTCAAATTAAACACCATTTTACCACTGGTATCATTCAGAGGCCCGACAAAAACTGAAAGAGAGTAAAAAAAAAAAAAAAGGGCAAAAGGAGTTGCAGAAAATATCTAGTATAGTATAGGCAAATCAATCGCTTTTAAAGCAGAAAATGAGCAAGAGAGGTTGGTATACAGAACCCATGGAAGTTTGGTTAACAACAAAACAAAATAAAGAAACAATACAACAAGCTGAATATACAAAAAAATTAAAGGGGGTGGGGGAGGGGGGTGTGTGTTAGGGGGCTAGTTTACCTTCCAGTTTGGGAAATCGGTGGAGGAAGCTGGTTGCAATTTCTTCAGTGGTGACCCAACTTGTCTACTAGGCTATGGGATAGGTGACGGTGGATGTGAACAGGAAAACGGGGGATAGAAAGCGGAAAAAATCCCCCCCCCCCCCCCCCCCCCCAATCGAAAATGATATAACTAAAAAAGGGGGAAAAAAAAAAGTTTACAATTTTTTTAAAATTAATGAATGTACAGGGAAAAAAAAGCTGAAAAAAAAAGGCCTCGGGAAAAATTTCTCCCCCAAAGCAATTCCCCCCAAAAAGGGGGAAAAAAAAAAAATCCAAAAAAAGCAAA
Organism: Rapana venosa; assembly: GCA_028751875.1. Lineage (NCBI taxonomy): Eukaryota > Metazoa > Mollusca > Gastropoda > Neogastropoda > Muricidae > Rapana > Rapana venosa. Next base: position 64,611,988 of record CM054147.1, read on the forward strand.
ATTTAAAAAAAAAAAATAAAAAATAAAAAAAAAATACAATTTAAAAAACCGGGGATGGGCCCCCCCACCCCAAAAAAAAGATTTCCAACTTTGGTTTTGGGAAACCAAAAAGGGGGGGGGATTGGGGGGGATAGGAACGTTAAAAAATTTAAAACAGAGCAGAAAAAAAAAATCTGCCTGGATTTTAAAGGGGGGGGGGGGGGGGGGGGTGGGGGGGGGGGGGGGTTGGGGGGGGGGGGGGGGGGGGAGGGGGGGGGAGGGGGGGGGGGGGGGGGAGGGGGGGGGGGGGGGGGGGGGGGGGGGGAGAGGGGGGGGGGGGGGGGGGAAGGGGGGAAGGGGGGGGGGGAAAGGGGGGGGGGAAGGGGGGAAAAAGGAAAAAACCCTATTTTATATATTTATAAATTTATAAAAAAAAAAATCCTTTGCCCCGGGGGGGGGGGGGGGGGGGAAAAAGGGGGGGAAAAAAAAAGGAAAAAAAAATTTGCTTTTAAAAAAAAAAAGGAAAACCAAAAACTTTAAAAAAAAACAAAAACCAAAAATCTCGGGAGTTTCCAAATTTTTTAAAGTTAAAAAGCCATGATTTAAAATCTTTAAAAAATTAAATTTTTCCCGTCTTTTTAGGAAATTTTTTGTTTTGATTTCTAAAACCCCTCTTTTTAAAAAAAATTTTTTTTCTCACTTATTTTTTTGATGAAAACCCCTTTTGCCCCATAAAAGTTTTTTAATAAATAACCAAAGGTTTCTTTGCCAAAAAATTTAAAGGTTTTCCAAGCCTTAATGTATTTTTTTTTTTTTGTTTAATTCGAATTCCTTTTTGGAAAATCAAAAAAAGGTATAATTTTATATTCGTTTTAAAAAAAAAAGAAAAAAAAATTGTGAAGACTTGCGGACTTTAAAAAAAAGATGCTTGTGGGGGACTATCCTATCTCCTTTCAAACAGATACAGTGGGCTACTAGCCTTTGCTCATTTTAGTTTAACAGTAAACACAGAGATAAGTCTGCCATCTATCTCTTTTGTGGTTGGGTAGAAAAAACTCCCCTCTTTATGGGCCAAAAACCCCTTCGAATTTTCGGGCGGGTTTTGGTTAATTTAATTTTTAGGGGTTTTTTTCGTTATTCCCAGGCAACTTCAAGTCGACCCGCAAATGCCTTAAATTTTTTGAGTTTATAATTTTATGCAAAACACGCGGGAAAAAATCCAAAAATTTTTTTTGAGTTTTAATTTAAAAAAATCTCGTAATTTGTTTTTCAGGGGTTTTGGGGGGTTACGGGAAAAAAGTAAAACGAACAATATATTACCCCGCATGCATGCCCAAAATCGGAATGCAGCAATGGAACCCCTTTGTTTGTTGGGGAAAAAAAAAATTTAAAAAACGGGTTTTGGTTTTATAAAAAACGCAAATTTTAACCCTTTGGGGGGAACGCCCACACACCACACACAACACCCCTTTAATACATACAGGGCCCTTTTTAAACCCTTTTTTAACGTTTCTCTCTCTTCTTCTCTCTCCCCCTCTCCCCTCTCTCTCTCCCCTCTTTTGTTAATAATGGTCAAAGGGACTTTCTTTTTTTCTCCGAACCCCCCCATAATTTGTCCAGGTTTTCCTTTTTCACTCTCCAATCTTGTCATTCTGCCGTTTTAGGGCCACAACAAATACAACAACAACATGAAAAAAACCTCAATACAGGGTTTTTCCCCCTTTTGGGGGTTCCCCAGGGTTAGAACTTTTCAGAAAAAACATGTTTTACGTTGAATAGGGAAAAAGGGGGTGGGGGGTGGGGGGGGGGGGGGTGGGGGAGGGAGGGGGGAAAACGACAAAAATTTAAAAAAGGAAAAAGACGCCCCCCCAAAATTTTGCCGGGAAAAAAAAAAAGGGGGGGGGGGGCCGGCCCAAAAACTTTTTTGGGGAGCCGCAACCCCCACATTTTTTTTTATTCTTATTGTTGGGGGGGGGTTGGGGGGTGGGGGGGGGGTCTTTGGGGTTTAAAAAATTTTGGGGGGGGTTTTGGGGGGGAAAGGGGGGGGGGGGGGGGAAAAGGGGGGGGGTGGTGGGGGGGGGGGGGGGGGGGGGGGGGGTGGGAAAGGGAAGGGGGGGGGGGGGGGGGGGGAGAAGTGTCCAAAGGGGTTTAAATGCCGACAGGGCGTGGTCATTTTTACCTTGGCCCGTGACTTTTTGGACATTTTGCTTCGGCAAACCCCAAAAAAGGGTTTGGGGTCCCAGGTTTTGGGTTCTGTGAGTGAGGGGGTTGGGGTGTGTTGGGGAGGGAGGCGCCAAAACAGACAGACAGACAGGACAAGGGGGAAGGGGGGCAGACAGAGGGGAGGGGGAGGGAGGGGGAGAGAGAGGAGAGATTTAAGCCTTTTTGAATTTGGAGGATTGGGGGGTGGTGCGGAAAAAAACCCTTTTAAGGTCCCCAAAAGGGGGGTTTTGGGGAAAGGGGCTGGGGTTTGGGGGGGGGGGGGGGGGGGGGGGGGTTAAAAATGGGGGGGGGGGGAAGGGGGGGGGGGGGGGGTTTGGGGGGGGGGGGGGGGGGGGGGGGGGGGGGGGGGGGGGGGGGGGGGGTGGGGAAAAAGGGGGAAAGGAAAAAGGGGGGGAAGGAAGGGAGACAGAAGGGGCCCCGGACAAAGGATTTTTTTTTAAAATTTTTTTTTATTCTTTTTTCGAGGATTTATTCGTTTAATTTTTTCTTTTTTATGAGGATAATGGAATAAACACTTTGGGTTGGTGTTTTTTTTTCTTCCGTCCCCCCGGGGTACACGGTTTTGTAATTTTTTTCAAACTTTTTCCCCCCCGGCACACAATGGCCTCTCTTTTGAAAAGCCCCCAGGATTTTTAAACCCCGCTTGTGGGGGGAAAAAATGTTCTGAAATTTTCGTTCGCCCCACGGGGCCTCGGTTTTTTTAGTTTCCCCATCCGAAAGGGGGAGAGAGAGGAGAGGGGGAAGGGGAAGGGGGCGGGGGGGAGGGAGAGCGAGAGGGGGGAGGGGGAGGGGGAGGGGAGAGGGGGGGAGAGAGAGAGGGCATACTTTGGGGTGGAATTGAAAATTACAAGGGGGCAACTTTTGGGGTTGGGGGCATGGTTTATTTTTGGGGTTTTTAAATCGGGGGAAAGGCCGGGGGCCCATTTTTTTAAAACTACCCCCTTTTTCCATAATTAAATTTTAAAACCAAATTAAAATTTTCCATTATCATTATTTTTTACTATTTTTATTTTTTATCAGTAATTTTTTTTTCATTATCTTAAAACATGTTTACCAAAAAAAATCCCTTTGGATGAGACTTTTAAACCGGGGGGGGGCCCCGGTTCGAAGGAAAGCAGAAAAACCTTGCGCACACGTTAAATTCCCGTTTCCCCTTTTCGGAAAAGTTGGCCATTTGGCCCTTTCCGGTTTGGAAAAAGAAAGACAAAAATTTTACCCAAAAACCCCATACACAGGGACTAGATGTAAAAAAAAAAGAACCTTTAGTGCTTTTTTCCCCTTATCCTTTGATATAAAAGAATTTTAAAAAATTTATTTTTTTTTTAAAAAAAAAATCGAATGTTCTCTGCTACCTTAAACATTTTCGTTTGTTTTAAAAGCCAAACCCAAAAACCCCAAAAATTTTTTCAAACCCAATTTTTTAAACAGAAAAAACTCTTCAAAAATTCCCCCGCAGGGGCACGAGCTGTGTTTTGTTTTTGCCCTGGGTAGGCCCCCTGAGGCCCTGGGGGTTGGGTTTGCCTGTTCTGGGGCTGGGCTGTCTCTGCTAGGTATATTGGGCCTTTGGGGGCCCTTTCCCCCTTTCCCCCCCTACCCCACCCCACCCCAACCACCAGCTTGGGGGGGACCCGGTGTTAGAATGTGTGTTTTGGGGGGGGGGGGGGGGGGGGGGGGGGGGGGGGGGGGGGGGGGGGGGGGGGGGGGGGTTAAAGAGTTCCCGGACACTTGGGTGAGAAACAGGGGAGACACCCCAAAAAGCAATATTGAAAAAAAAAAAAAAAGGGGGGGGAGGTGGGGTGGGGGGGGGTTTTTGGGGGGGATGGTTGGGGGTGGATGGGGGGGGGGGGGGGGGGGGGGGGGGGGGGGGTTGGGGTAGGGAGGGGTGGGGGGGGGGGGGGGAGGGGGGGGGGGGGGGGGGGGGGGGGGGGGCTCCCCCTGGGGTTTTTTCCCTTGGGGAAAACCCCGGGTATTTTTTTTTTCCCCCTTTTCTGATTTAGTTTTTAGGTTTGTTCAAGGGGGTATTTTCCTCTTTGGGTTAACATCAGTGCAAGCTCCCCTTTTCCCCCAAAAAAATCCTTCGGATTTAGAAATTTAAAAAAAGGTTCCGGGGGTGCACGAACGCACGCAGAAATCTTGCGCCCGTTAAAACCCGTTCCCCTTTTCGTAAAAAAGTAGGCCCTTGTGTGGGCCCGGGGGGAAAGATGAAGAATTCCCCAAAATTTGCATTTTAAAACAAGGGGGAAATGTTGTAAAAAAAAAAAAACCCCCATACATGCTTATTCCCTTTATCCCCGATATTTTAAAAAAATAAAAAAAAAAATAAATTAATAAAAGGGGTTTTAGCATTTTTTTTATTCGCTGTGTTAGCCGGGGAAAAAATTAAGTTCCAAAAAATTTAAAGATTTTCAGTCTGTTTTTAAATGTTAGTTGGGGTTTAAACTTTTCTTTTTCTTTTTTTGTTTTGCGGGGGGGGAAAAAAATGTTATTTTATACCAAAATTTGGAAAATTTTTTTACCGGAATTGTTTTATCTCCCTTCCCCCCCCCCCCCCCCCCCCCCCCCCCCCCCCCCCCCCCCCCCCCCCCCCCCCCCCCCCCCCCCCCCCCCCCCCCCCCCCCCCCCCCCCCCCCCCCCCCCCCCCCCCCCCCCCCCCCCCCCCCCCCCCCCCCCCCAAAAAAAAAAGGGGTTTTTTAAAAAAACCAAAAAGGGGGTTTCCGGGTTTTTTTAAAAATTCACCCCTTTATTGTGGGGTAACAAAAAAATTTGGTCAAAGATGGAAAATCCCGATTTTGGGGCATTGTTTTTTTAAACCCAAAAAGGGGCCCAAGGAAAAACGAAAAAAAGAAGGATTGTTTTCTTGGTTTTTGGGATACTTTTTCCCCCCCTCCTTCCCTTTATTCCCCGTCTGTCGGTCGTCTGTCTCTGTCTTTGTGTCCCTTTTTTTCTCTGTGCCCCAAAATTTTTTTCCCGGGGGTTAGGGGGACACATTTTTTTTTTCATTTTTTTCAACCAAAAACATTTTTTGTCTGAAATTGAAGTGTTTGGGACCCCGGCAAAAAATTTGGGGGAAACGGCCCAAAAAACAATCTCCCGGGCTGTCTGACTGACGATGACTGACTGACTGCTGTCTGTCTGTTGTCTGTCTGTCTTTTTCTGTTTTCTCTCCCCTCTTCCCCTCTCTCTCCTCTCTCTTTTCCCCTCTCTCCCCTCTTTCTCTTTGGTTGGGTTTTTGGCCGGGGGTGCGGAAGGGGGGCGGCGGCGGAACAGGGGAGGTTTTTGGGGTTTTTCTTTTTGGGTTTTGCGGAAAGCAGCATCCTAAAAGCATAGGCCGGGCCGGGGGCCGGGCGAGATTTCCCCCAAATGAAAAAAAATTTATTTAATTAAATTTACGGGCAGGGGGGGGGGCCCCCCCCCCCGGGAAAGTTAGTGTGGGGTTCCCCCCGGGTTTTTCCCCTAAACCTTCTTTCCCCCCCCCTTAACCCGGTCCCCCGTTTTAAAGCGGGGTGGAAAAAAAAGGGGGATTTTTGTTTTTTGCAAAAGGGGGTTGATGGGTTTGGGTTGGGTTTCCCTTTGTGTGTTGGGTTTGGTTTGTGTTAATTCTTGTGGGAAAAAGGGTTGGGGGGTTTTTTGAAATGAAAATGTTTTTTAAAAGGGGGGGGGAAAAAAAAAAGGCCAGGGGGGGGGTTTTCAAAATTGGGGTTTCTTTTTTTGGGTTTTGGTTTTTGGCCCCGCCGGTCTTTAGTTTAAAAATTTTTTTGAAGGGGCCTTTTCACAAGGGGAGGAATTTAGCGGACTGACTGTCTGTCTGTGTCTGTCTGTCTGTCTGTCTCTCTCTCTCTCTCTCTCTCTCTCTCTCCTCTCTCTTCTCTCTCTCTCTCTCTCTCTCTTTGGGTGAGCGTGCGAGCATACATGAAAAGGTATGCTCGGGCGCACGCGTGTATGTGTGTGTGTGCGCGCGCGCGTAACTATGTGGGAGTGTGTGTGTGTGTGTGTGTGTGACTGTGTGTGTGTGGTTGCGGTTTACGCATGCATGCCTGCATATGCGCGCGCGGGCGTGTTTGCCGCGCGCGTGTCTGCGTTAGTATTACTACTACTAGAGTGCCCTATACACAACACACACACTCTCCATACACTCAAAGTCTACAGACTAGGCCTAACTACCTACACATCCCTGAAGGAATGTTCAGCTAGTAGAAGGGCTCCCCATTGTCTTCTCTCACAATACAACCTTCTTCACCTCTCTCTTCCCACCAGGAATGGAACCAAAAAACCTGTTAACTTGCAGAGAAAAGAAAGTGAGAACAAGGAGGAGGAGGAGGAGAGGTTGCTGAGAGCTATAGTTGTTTTGGACTAGCTCTTGGAAGACGAACTTACTAGGGCCTACAGCCCTGCACTGAGACATTCTCACTGAAGTGGTTTCCCATGGTGTGTAACTGTCACAAGTGTACATACAAACCTAAAGCCAGCCTCTAGCCTGTTAATTAAACTTGCAGAGGAACAGAGAAAAGTGAGAAGAGAAGAGAAGAGAGAGATGAAGAAGAGGAGGAGAGGATGAGAGGAGAGAGAGAGATGAGAGAGAGAGGAGTGAGAGAGAGAGAGGAGAGTAGAGAGAGGAGAGAGGAAAGAGAGAGAGAGAGAGGAGGAGGAGGATGGAGAGTTTGCTGCAGGGTCCCCATCTTGTTGAAAGACCCCGTGACACAAGACTCTTTCAGTTTCCCCAAGACTTTAACTTTGAAGTGTTGATTCCTCGTTGTCACAATACCACCAAACCTGTCTCTTCCCCTCCTCCACTCCAAGCCAACACCTTGTGAACTTTTAGGGAGAAAAAAAAAAAAGAGGTAACAGGTGAGAGGTTTGGGAGAAAGAGTCTGAGGTGCAGGGCTATGGGCGTGTTGTGTGTGTGTGTGTGTGTTGTGTGTGAACAACATCTTGAAGCCTACCCTGCCCCCCTCCCATCCACTCACAAACACTTTTCTCCTTTTCTTCAGCGGCCAGACACCTGGAAGCTTACACAGGTACACTTCTCAATGCCCAGATTGCCAGGAATGTGTTAGGTTTATATATATACTCTCTGCGACTTTTTTACTTTTTTTTCTTAGCAGTTGGATTATTGCAGGCAGAGAGAGAGAGAGAGGAGGGGGGAGGGGGGGGGGGGGGAGAGAGGGGGAGAGAGAGAGGGGGGGGGCTGATTGTCTCTTTTGAGGCAGAAAAAAAAAGTGAATTGAATGTGTTTAGTGGCAACACTACAGTCTTTGTTGCCTTTGAAGTTGCTAGGAGTCTGAGTGTGCTTGTCGAAATCGTTTCTGTCCAATTGCCTCCCCCCCCTTCCCCCTCCTCCTCTCCTCTCTCTCTTCTCCCTCCCTCCTCTTCTCTCTCTCTCTCTTCCCTCTCTCTCTTCTCTCCTCTCTCTCTCTCTCTTGCTCGACACAACACACACACACACAAGAGCGGCTCTCTCTCTCTCTTCTCTTCAGCTCTTCATCTCTCTCTCTCTCTCTCTCTCTCTATCTTTTTTACACACACACATCACACAACACACACACGTACACACGGAGTTAAGAGTGATATTAGCCTTTTATCAAATCTGATATCGCCTTAAAAATGCTTCGATTTTGAATGACAAATTTTTGGGGGTGAAAAATAAACCCAGATCATTACTGAGCGATTTCGGCATTTAAACTTGAGGTCGGATAACAAAAAAAGCCAAAAAAATGTCACAATCACCCACATTTTTTCCCAATAAGAGAAGAAAAACCGCATTGTAGGTAATTACGGATACATACAACGGCCAGATCACGAACACACACTCACACACACACACACACACACACACACACACCCCACACACGCACACACACACACACACACACACGCGCGCGCGTCTGATATCAATATATGTGAAAGGGCGTTAAAGAACACATACATACATACACACACCACCCCTACCAGTGAAAGTGAGTCTTTCGGATGAGACTATAAACCGAGGCCCCGTGTGCGAACGAACGCACGCAGAACATCTTGCGCACACGTTAAATCCTGCTCCGCTTTTCGTTAGAGTAGGCCATTGTATGCCAGTAATTTACAAAACCGCATACACACGGAGACTGGATACAAAAAAAGCACACAAGTACTTATTCCATTATCCTCGATATAAAAGAACACACACACACACACACACACACACACACACACCCCACCACCACTAACCACAGTCACCCAAATTTCACCAGACTCAGCAACATTTCCTTCCCAGCACCTACCTACCTATCCCTACAATATTTAAGTATCCTAGTCTCAGTAACCACGGGAGAATTTTCTAGGTCCAATAAATAGTCTAGTTAAATTAAATGTTCTGGGTCTATCAAGTCAGTCAGTCAGTCAGTCCAACTAAGCTGACCACTCTTCCAAGTTTTTGCCTCTAGCCTATAGGCCTATCTAGCCTAGTGGACAGTTGCCTAATGACTCCCATGGGGTACTCCAACAGCAAAAACAACCCACGCAACAGCGCCCCTCCCCCCCCCCCCCCCCCCCCTCCCCCCCTCTCCACCTCACCCTCCTCACACCAACCCCCCCCCCCCCCCCTCACACAACACCAAGTCCCACCACCCACCCTCCCCACCACACCCACACATACGAACAGGCCCCCCCCCCCCCCCCCACCCCCCCCCCCCCCCACCCCCCCCACACACCCCTCCGAACATGGGCCCCGCCCCTACCACCCTACCCCCCCCCCCCACCCCGCCCCCCCCCCCCCCCCCCGCCCCCCCCCCCCCCCCCCCCACCCACACCACCAGCGTAGGTAGGCTAGCCCCAGCAACAGAAGAAGATCCAAGTCTGTTGGGCTGTGGAGACCACTAAATGCTGTAACTGCTATCCTCTTCACAGTCTGGGGAAAGATTTCCCCTCAAACCACCACCATCATCAGCCCGGAGGATTTCCAATCGTCCCAGAATTTTACCCCCTAAAGGTTTGTGTTGGAAGAGGGGAGGTGGTGAGATGATGTGGGTGAGTAGGGGGGGAGTGGGGAGGGGAGGGGGGAGAAGAGAGGAGGCTGATGAGGAGGAAGGGATGGTGGTGATGGTGGGGGTTGGGTTGGGTGGAGGGTGGTGGTAAGTTGACAAGTGGTCCTTTGTTCTCCTCTCCCCACCCCCCTCTCCCATCTCGAAAGAATGTCACAGTACCCAAAGTCTGGTAAACAACTGTTTCCCGCCCTTTTTGGGTGTGTGGCGGGAGATAGTATAAAAGTCATCTGTGTACTCTTGTATCTGTCTGTCTGTGTGTCTGTCTGTCTCTGTGGCTAGCTAGCTGGCTGGCTGTCTGGCTGGCTGGCTGGCTCTTATACATCTCTAGCTCCATCTGTTTCTGTTTACCTGTCTCTGTCTGTCTCTCTCTCTGTCTGTCTCTCTGATTTCTGCGCATTGGTGTGTGTTTGTCCGTTTGTTGGGTTTGGTTTCAGTTCTTCTGTTTTGATTAGAGTGTGTGTGGTTGTTCTTGACTTTTTTTCTCGTCTGTTTTCTTTTTTTGTGTGAGAGTATGTGTAAAGAAGCCCTGTGCTTATCCATTTACTCTCAATAAACATTTCGAGTTCGAGTTCTCTCTTTCCCTCTCTCTTCCTCTCTCTCTCTCTCTCTCTCTCTCTTCTCTCTCTCTCTATCTTCTCTCACACACACACACACCACACACACACACACTCACACACACACCACTATATTACAGAAGAAACTAATGCACGAGACAGATAAAACTTTTATCTCGGAAGCGTTAAAGAACACTCGCATCCGGAGACAGAATGAAGTAAATAAGAAAACAACAACAACAACATTTGGAACAAACATGTTGGCAACTTTTAAGTTACTCTCTTTAGCTACAACAATTAATTATTGCTGGTTTCTGATAAAAAAAATAATAATATTTATATTAACCGAAGATCCTCTTTTTGTCACTACAGGCTGTCGCTTCTTGAACGGTTTGAGAGAGAGAGAGAGAGGGAGGGAGAGAGAGAGCGAGTGAGAGAGGAGATGAGAGAGGAGGGGAGGAGGAGAGTGAGACTCTGTGGATGATGTGTGTGTGTGTGTGGTGTTGTGGTGAGTGTAAAAGAGAGGAAGGAGAGACTTGAGATTGAAGCGAGCTCCCCCTCGTGCGGTTTCATTTCCGTTTCTTTGACGTGTAAAATCAATGGCAGGACACTGATTTCTAGCGAGCACCCACACCATCGTTTCTTCCGTTCATTTCCACCCGTAGTCTACAATGATCTCCCCGGACATTCTACGGGACAAACATTGTTTTTTTTTTTTTTACTCCCCTAGCCTACAAAGCTGCAATCACACTCTTCTCTCTCACTCTCACTCAACATCCTCTCTCTCTCTCTCTCTCTCTCTCTCCTTTCTCTCTCTTCTCTCGCTCTCTCTCTCTTTTCTCTTCTCTCTTGCTCTCTCTCTTCTCTCTCTCTCTCTCTCGCTCTTCTCCTCTCTCTCTCTCTCTCTCTTCTCTCTCTCTCTCTCTCTCTCTCGCTCTCTCTCTCTCCTCTCTCTCTTGGTTTTCCCCATGGCAAAGATTTCAATTCGCACCATCCTGTATGCTATTTTCTCAGGATTACGCCTACATAATAGTTGGTGGAGTCATTGGTTTGGGGGGGGGGGGGGGGGAGGGGGAGAGGAGGGGGGGGGGGGACATACATCTAGAAAAAGGAGGGAAAGGATGATGGAGTCATGAGGGAACCGAGAGGAACGGTGAGAGGGAGCAGAGGGGAGAGAGAGACAGGGAAGGGGAGAGAGAGAATCAAGAAGAAAATTTATAGACAAATAGGCCTAAGGCAGAGAGGAGAAGAGAGACAGCGAAGAGAGAGGGGGGGAGAGAGGGTAGGAGAGAGAGAGAGAGAAGAGAGAGAGGAGAGAGAGAAGACAGACAGACAGACAGACAGACAGACATTTGACAAAAACACACAGACAGACAGAGACCAGACAAGAGACAGAGACCAGACAGTGATAGAATCTTTGAAGACAAATTTTCCACACCTAACGCACTCGACTCATTACGTTTATTAATTAAACTGTTAAACTTGCTAAGCAGCAAAAGAGACGATCTAAAAGAAAAGGCGAGACAAGTATATAATATAAAGTTTTCACATTCCGTCAGGACTTTCTTCGAACTTTTGATTAATTAATTATGTATGCCACATGCAACCCGCACAATTACTCAAGTCTCTTTCTTTTGTTGGGCCTATCAGGAATGTCACTGTGCATTGTGTTACTGTTAGGCTACGAATTACGAATGTGTCTAGTGTATATAATAGGCCTTACCACATACATTTTTCATGAACACAGCAAGCGACATTGTTGTCTATATTTTAATGTATAGTATAGGCCTCCTACCTTGCCATAGTTTAGTTTTCTGTCGTGGCGGTCATATTTTCTAACTTGTACCCAAGCAGGGGCAGTCACTAGTTAGTTTTCGGAGGAACGTTTGGTTAGTGGGCTTAATACTTAATAAACTTACCACATGATATCTATAGACCTAGTACAGCAATACATGTCGCACCAATGCCACGAACGTGTGAGAAACGCGCGCGCACGTACACACATACATACAGGGTTTGACAGAGAAGACAGACGGAGGAGGGTGAGAGAGAGGGAGAGGGAGGGAGAGAGAGAGAGAGAGAGAGAGAGAGACAGAGACGACAGACAGACAGACAAACTTGGACAAGACAACAGCAACTGCCAAGACAGAAATACTCAAATAGACAGACCTGTAGACACTTTGAAGACAGAGACAGCGTAGAGATTTTACACACACCCACACGCACAGAACAAACGAAAGAGAGAGAGAGAGAGAGAGAGAGAGAGAGAGAGAGGAGAGAGAGAGAGAGAAGAGAAGAGACAGACAGACAGACAGACAGACAGACAGAAAAGACAGAAAAACAGACAGACAGAGACAAATAGAGCGAGAGAGAGAGAGAGAGAGAGAGAGGGGAGAAGAGAGAGAGAGAGAGAGAGAGAGATGACTGATGAGAGAAGAGCGCGAGAGAGAGAGAGAGCGTAGCAAACAACACTCCAAACAATCTCAAGACATTAGAAGACGGGGAAAAAAACACACACACACATACAGAAACAAACAAACAAACAAATAAAAATGAACTAAAAAAAAGACAACCTACCTTGGCGTCCCACAATCTCAGCCACATGCTCCGAGGTCTGCACATCCACACACTCGGTGAAGGTGGGTTTGCCGCGGCCCGAAGACGTATGCTGGCTCCCTACCGCTTCCGCTATCCCTACCCCTAACCCTCCTCCTCCTCCTCCTCCTCCTCCCAGCGAATTCTCCGGCACCACCACTCCTACAGCAGCCTCCGGCATCCCCCCTCCTCCTCCTCCTCCTCCTATTCCTCCTCCTCCTCCTCCTCCTCCTACTCCCAGACCACTGTGGTACCCAGCACCCGAGCTCTCATGCGTGGCCCCCGGGTGTTCAGCCCCTTGCACATACCCGCCCTGTTCCGAGAGGTGGTGGTGGTGGTGGTTCGAGCCTCCTTGGAATCCTCCGAAGTGCGAGGGCAGAGGCGGTGGGTTACCCCTGAGAGAGAAGGTTTGAACCGGCGACCCCTGCTGGTGCTGTGGTTGTGGTTGTGGTTGTTGCGGGGCCCCTGAAGAAGCGAACAGTCCGTTGATGGAAAAGGCGGCCGAGCCGGGCAGGTCCACCGCGTCCTGTGAGGGGCCGAAAGGCAGCCTCAGCTCGCTGCCCCCGGCAAAGTCCCAGTTGTGAAACTGGTTGTCGGCAGCGGACAAAGCATGCTGCTGCTGCTGCTGCTGCTGCTGCTGCTGCGTCAGGGGGTTGTTGTGGCTGAGTCCCAGCGGCTGGTTGTCCACCAGCGAGGGGAAGAAGTGGTCCTCTGGGGTGCTGACGATAGGCCGGTGCCGCCTGCCGTTGTTGTGGCGGTCGTTGTGGTGGCGGTGGTGGTTGTCGGCGTTGATGTTGGTGCTGGTGGTGGAGCTGGTGTGCTGGTCGTTCTGTTGGTTGCACGAGAACGCGTCCTTCATATGGTCGTTACCACCGCTGCTGCTTCGGTACTGTCTGAAGCCGAGAGGCGAGGCTGGGTCGCCGCCTCCTACTACTCCGACGACAGCAGAGGAGCAGGCGGCAGCCAGAAAGTCTCCGCCGTTCACGTGCATGGCGCGAGAGGGTATGGGGCTGAAGTTCAAATCCAGGCTGCTGAGCCGCGCTTCCATCAACGTCTGCTGCATCTGCTCGGGCGAGGACGAGCCCTCCTCCAGCTGGGCGGAGAAGGAGGTCGACGAGGAGGGCGAGGAGGCCGAGAGCCCCAAGGGCAGAGCGGCAGGCTCCCAGGTCGGGGAGAAGGTCACCAGCGCCAGTTGGGCCGCCATCTCGCACAGCTTGTTCTCCGCCGACCCGTTGTTGCTGTGGTCGTTGGCGCCAGCACTGCTACTGCTGCTGGCCGTCCCGCCGCCGCTGCTGTTGCTACTGCTGTTGCTGCTGCTGCTACTGCTGCTGCTGCTGCCGCTGCTGCCCACGATCTTGTCCAGGCTGTCGTTGCTGCTGGAGATGACGTTGTTGCTGCCATCTTCCGCTCCGCTGACGGCGGCTGGGGTGTTAGGGGCGCTGCCGTTGCCGCTGCTGCTGCTGCAGCTATTGTCGCCGCTGCTGCTAGCGTCCGAGCCGCCCGAGCTGAAAGCAGGGGGTTGTCGCCCAGAACCATCTTCACACTGACGAAGAAGGTCTTGTCACCTTCAAATGGTAAACTTTCCGCGTTTAAAAAAATCCAGGCACAAGTTTTTTTGGGGAAAGGAATCCTCTCCTACATCCAGTGTGTGTGGTGTGTGTGTGTGTCACATTCAAGAAACCACCAAAAGCAAAAATCGCAGTTCTTTCTTTTCCGTGTATCGAGGAAGGTATCGAGGAAGGAACACTAGTAGCGGCAGCGAAGCACCAAGGCTAAAAATCCGTTTGGCAGCCAAGCGAAGAAGATGCCACGAAAAAGTGGTGAGAGAGAAGAGATACATACATGTATACACTAATACAAGAGTGTGCCTTGTTGTTTTCTAACTCATGTCTACTAGGCTTCCTAGATGCACGCGTAGTAGGCCTACTTTCTCTCTGTCTGTCTGTCTCTCTCTCTGCGAAGTTGGCTCTGCTGCCAATGCTGAACGGAGCTTATAAAGACCCCCCTGCCCACACTGACGTCACGACCAGCGCGCGCAAACCCGTACAGTCATTCGACGTTGCGGCGTTTTCATTGGCCGGTAAAACGGGGCAGGAGGCGGGCCTTGCGGGCCTCTTCTCAACCCATGACCCTGATTTGCATAGAATCCGAAACCAGCCCTTGTACTCGTAAACGCTTCAGGGAATGTGTAACATGACTTAACTGTTATGTAAATCGCACACCAGGAGACAGTTACAACCTTTAGGAATGCAGTATGAACAAGTGTTTTTCTCTATTCTTTCAATCTTTTGTCAAAAACCGTTGGTAGGCTGTGCAATTCGACGAGCTCCCCGCCATCTACCGCGTGGTGCTAAATTTGGCAACTTGTGATGACACACACGAAAATGGAAATGAGGCGTGTTCCTTTTCCCTCCCCACACAAAAAATCTTTCTTCGCAAAAATGTCCGAAGTCAGGAATCACATGTAACGATAGTGATATAAAAATTAAACCAGGTACTTAAATCTGTAAAACGTGAATGGGTTTTTTTCTGTTTGATTTGGTTTTTTTGGGGGGGTCCCTGCTTTGCTGGCTTGTTCAGCGAGTGTGTAAACATGGCGAGATACAAAGCAAGAGAAGTTAAAGGGAGGGAAGTGATACTGGCCTAACTTCCCTGCTTGGGACCTTTTGAGCATTGAAGCGCTCTCTCTCTCTCTCTCTCTCTCTCTCTCTCTCTCTCTCTCTCTCCTCCACCACCTCTGTGTGTGTGTGTGTGTGTGTGTGTAAAATCCCTTGTACCCGTGCTCGCCTTCGTTTAATATAACAAACTGTGGCTAGCATAGAATATATGAATGCAAACTAACAGAGCATTGATTAGGAACTTCAATTTTCACGAATCACAAATGTTACATTCATTATTTTGTTGTTGTTGTTGTTGTTTGTTATGTTCTTCTTTTTGGAAATGTGTTACAGAGATGTTAGGCGTACAGATGACCAAAACATATTAGGGGGATAAAATTCATTTCAGTGATTCGAAATAGGACATACTCGCCCGCCCCAGGGTGTGTGAGGAGGGGTTGTGTATGAGTGTGGGGGTGAAGGGGGTGTTGTGGTTTGTGGTGTGTGTGTGGGTGCTTGCTTGCTTGCTTGCGTGTGTGTGTGTGTGTGTGTGTGTCTGTGTGAGCGTGCTCACACAGTTGCATGCAATAGGCTACATGTGTATTTTGCATGCTTCAAATGGACTCATAACAATCATATTATTGATGTGAACCAATATCACTATTTTTCATTGTGAATGACGATTATGATTCATTCTATTGTATCTCAGTGTCTAAGCTTCAGTGAAGAAATCGATAAACATGCGAGTATCAATATTTTTTTTAAAATTAAAAATAATAAAAAGAGAAAGAAACAGGCTTCCAAGGGTCAGTAAATTTGATGTGAGTAAACTGGTTTGAGAATTCCAATATGAAATGAAGTGTGTGTGCGTGCGTGCGTGCGTGCGTGCGTGTGTGTGTGTTTGTGTTTGTGTGTGTTTGTGATTAGTGTTTGTGATTGTGTGTTTGTGTGTGTGGTATCTTCAGTTTAACGTCTATTCACATTAAGTGATGTGTGTGTGTGTGTGCATGTTAACATGTGTGTGTGTGTGTGCGTGCGTGCGTGTGTGTGTGTGAATGTGTGTTTGTGCGTGTGTGCTACGCACTTTATGCACACATGTATATGTACAACGTTAGAAGAAAATCGGGTTGTTAGTTTTCGCTCTGTAATGGAATCCAAAGTCTTAATTTCTGTTGTTCCTCAACTACATCTCCAGGGTTGACCCATGGGGATTGTGTTTTGCATATGCGACCGTCTTTGGCCCAGCATAAAAGGTAGCTGCAATCAAATTTCAGGATTAAAAAAAAAATAAAATGAATGTTATTGTTTTCTGGAATAATTTTTGTTAACAGTATCTATGACCTCCCTTGCATCCTTTCAACAGGATCATAAAACATAAGGCATAAAGATTCACTAGGTGTTCTGTTTCTCCTATCTATATGAAGTTTAGCTTCAACATATATTTTAAGCATATTTTCGTTGTCTTTTTATTATTCGTTTTTCGATGGCAGCTTAAATAGGCGGGGGGAATATAATAATAATAATAATGTATGGAATTTATATAGCGCTGAATCTTGTAAAGTAAACAAATCAAAGCGCTTGCATTCAAATCATTCATACGCATGCAACCATCCATAATATCACATATTGTTGTAAATGCAATTGACACTTCTAAATTCTGAAAAGAGTGTCGTTGTAAGATACCACCAAGGAAAGGCATTTAATGCCGGGTTGTCTGATGTATGTTCATCGACTCAATTCAGTTAAGTCGTGTTAGGTTAGGTTCTTATTAAAGAAAGTCTCATACTTTGTCATGGAAGGGTATTAATTTCTACATGGCTTGAATTTAAGGGAAAGCATGTCCAAATTGTGTAAGCGCTTCGATTTGTTTGATTTTTACAAGATTCAGCGCTATACAAATTCCATATATTATTATTATTATTGTTATTATAATTATTATTATTATTATACTTAATAACGAAAGTTTTATACTTTGTCGCGGAAGGATATTATATAGTCTACAGCGTTTTAATCTATGGT
>CM054147.1:64633976-64638976 GCA_028751875.1 Rapana venosa
TGGAAAAAAATGATGATTTTCCCTATAATAATAAGGAAACGTTAAATTTTTTTTCTGTCTTCTTTTTTTCTTCTTCTTCTTCTTTTTTCTTCTTCTTCTTCTTTTTTCTTTTCTTTCTTCTTCTTCTTTCTTCTTTTTTTTTTCTTTTTTGCAATTCTTCTTTTCTTTTGCAATTCTTCTTCTTCTTCTTTGCAATTTTTCTTCTTCTTTTCTTTTTCCCTTTTCTTTTTTCTTCTTTTCTTCTTTTCTTCTTCTTCTTCTTCTTCTTCTTCTTTTCTTTTTTCCCCCTTTTTCTTCTTTTCTTCTTTTTTCTTCTTTTCGAATTCTTCCGCAATTCTTCTTCTTCGCAATTCTTTTTCTTTTTTCTTTTTTGCAATTCTTCTTCTTAAATTCTTTTTTTCTTTTTTTCAATTTCTTCTTTTCTTTGAATCTTCTTTTCTTTTTTTCTTCTTCTTCTTTTCTTCTTCTTCTTTTTCTTCTTTTCTTTTCTTCTTCTTCGTCAAACGCTCGCAGAAAACTACTGTGGTCTGTCTTTTTGAGCGAAAAAAGCGTTGCGCTGCCGTTATGCCCCCCAGCTGTCAGACCCAAAAAATTCGGAATTTTGGCATGGGAGGAATAATTATCTTAAAGTTTTCTGGAGAAAAAAAGACAGGAGAATTGGGCCAAGGGGTTTAAAAAAAAGAGACCGAACATGTAACCGGAAAAAAAATGGAGCTAACTTATCAGAAAAAAAGAAGGGGATAGAAAAAAAAGGAAATTCTAGCACAGAAAAGACACGGGTTATATATATTTTGAATTTGAGAAGTTTACCCAAATTTTTGTGTTTTTTTTCCCCACAAACCCCGACACTATTACCTTTAATCAAAGCCTAGTTTTGTTGGGAAAAAAAGTGTGCTTGTTAAATCCCCAGACAGTAATCAATAGCTTAAATAAGGGAAAAAGAAACAAAAACAAATTTTCCCAAAAGGGGGGGATGCTTTTTTTTTTACTCACAGCCTCACCCCCAAAAACCCCCCCGGTGGGGGGGGGGGGGGGGGGGGGGGGGGGGGGGGGGGGGGGGGGGGGGGCCGGGGGATTTTCCCTTTGAAAAAAAATTTTAAAAGGTAAGGGGGGCCCCCCCCCCCTTTTGCTTACCCCCTCCCCCCCCCCCCCCCCCCCCCCCCCCCCCCCCCCCCCCCCCCCCCCTAAAACCCCCCCCTTTTTACAATTAAAAAAAAACCACCTGCGCGTACCAACTGATCTTGAAAACTTCATGGTTTCTTCTGTGTTCCCCCTTTGCAACAGGCCCAGTTTATCTATGCAGAAGTGGCTTAATTAAGTACTAGAGCCTACTTTACCTTGCCTGCAATCGCAGCCTTAGTCCCCCCATCCTCTCTCTCTCTCTCTCTTCTCTCTCTCTCTCTCTCCTCTCTCTCTCTCTCTCTCTCTCTCTCTCTCTCTCTCTCTCTCCACGATAGAACTTTAAATTCATTAAAGCTGGAGAGGTATAGTAAGGAAGGAGATGTTTGTTTGAGATGATATTTATTTACAGTCCCAGCGGGAGTTATCCGATTTGAGGGACTGAGGGGTCGCAAGTCATCCCACTTTGAGCGTCTTG
The DNA here is from genome assembly GCA_028751875.1 of Rapana venosa. Lineage (NCBI taxonomy): Eukaryota > Metazoa > Mollusca > Gastropoda > Neogastropoda > Muricidae > Rapana > Rapana venosa. The sequence goes on from CM054147.1 coordinate 64,635,574, forward strand.
ACCCAACCCTAAAAAAAAAAATAGTACAATAATTCTGAAACATGAACACAGAGAGAGAGAGGCCCGAGCTGACAGGAAAGTGCCGCTTTATTATTATTATTATTATTATTATTATTATTATTATTGTTATTATTATTATTTTTGTTATTATTATTACATTAACAAAAAATCTTTCTTCTAATTTGAGGATAATGGAATAAGCAACTGCGTGCTTTTTTTGTTTTTTGTTTTGCATCTAGTCCTTGTGTGTATGCGGTTTTGTCAGTTTTGTCATCAGTTCCCACCGGCAACACAATGGCCTACTCTTCCGAAAAGCGGGACGAGGTTTAACGTGTGAGCAAGATGTTCTGCGTGCGTTCACACACGGGGCATCGGTTTATAGTTTCATCCGTAGGACTAATTTGAGTGGGGGGAGTGGAGCTGTTGTTGATGTTAGCTCCAGAGGAAAAAATATCCCCTTGAACGGGAATCGAACCCGGGTCAGCAGATTACAAGCGCATCACGCTAACCACCAGGCTCCGGCTATCCCATCCCTTCCCACGCCCCCACCCCCAACCCCCACTGGATGAGGGAAGGAGAAGGAATTACGCTATATTTACTGAAAGCGCCCTGTGAGCTAGCTAGGTATGTCTACAAGATTGGTTGATGCTGACTCACCAATAATATTATCACTGTGGTCTGACTGATAGAGAGAGAGAGAGAGAGAGAGAGAGGAGAGAGAGAGAGAGAGAGAGAGAGAGAGGAAGAGGAGAGAGAGGAGAGAGAGAGAGAAGAGAGAGAGAGAGAGAGAGATAGGATGGGAAATGGTTTTCAAGTGGATTACAACCTTCAACAACAATCGTAGATACATCAGCACACGCCCTGCTCCTGCCACCTCCCCCCCCCTTCCTCCCTCCTCCCCCTGCAACCCCCCCCCCCCCCCCCCTCCCTCCTCCTTCCCTACTTCCTCCACTTCCCGAGTCAGGTCCTGAAAAAGCTGTTGATTGTTGTTGCTTGGTAGTGGATTATAACCCTACTTTAGTTAGCCCTAGTCCAATGGGGGAGGGGAGGGGGGATACCTATGTCATTAAGGGGATTTGTCCGCCTCCTCCCTCCCCTCTCCCTGCTGCCCCCCACCCCCCCTCCCCTTTGCCCCCACCCCTCCCCTTGGAGTTTAAGCCACCACAGAGGAAAAACTTGTCCTGTTTCAGGTCAACCATGTCTGCAGCAAGGTTTGGCAGTTCAGTACAGCATTCTTTCTTCTTTTTTTTGTCTCTCTCTCTTCTCTCTCTCTCTCTCTCTCTCTCTCTCTCTCTCTCTCCTCTCTCTCTCTCCTCTCTCTCTCTCTCTCTCTCTCTCTCTCCCCTCTCTCTCTCTCTCTTCCTCTCTCTCTCTCTCTCTCTCTCTCTCTCTCTCTCTCTCTCTCTCTCTCTTTCTCTCTCTCTCTCTCCCTCTACCCCCCCCTCTCTCTCTAGCCTGTTCAAGAGAATTTTTTCTTCCCCTTTGCTTGCAGTTCACATTAGTACTGACTAGGAACATCTTTGGGATGAGACTAGACTAGGCTATAAGCTGAAGAAGCCCAGTGTGCTGCAAAATGAATGCAGGCAGAACATCTTAACCCACTAAAAAAAAAAAAAAAAAAAGGTAAAGGAGTCCCATAACCTATAAGGTCGTAGGGGAGCGAGGCGTCAGAGACCTCACTTCTCCAGGGGCCAGCATATTGAGGGCGGCGCCCATCTCCTCTCCCTCGCTGCTTTACCTTCCTACCTTAACCCACTACTACACATCAAAATCTTGTTCTGCCTTTTTTTAAGGAAGAGGGTAGGTAGGCTGTTGGTACGGGTAAGAAAGAACGGATGACAAAAATGAATGTGAAAATGACAGCAAAGAAGATGAAAAGAAAAAAAAAGACCCTTGTATGCACACTGGTGTCATGTTCAGACTTCGCTCTGAAGTCGGAATGTGGCTATCGTAAATTGTGGGTGTTGTGCATTGCGTTCGTAATTTTGCTGATCCCAGGTTTCGAATCCCGTTCAAGGGAATAATAATTACTTTCCCCTGGAGTTAACATCAGTGCCGATTCCATCCCACTCCTCCCAAAAAGTTCCTTCCGATGAGACTATATATATAAACCGAGGTCTCTGTGTGCGAACGCACGCAGAACATCTTGCGCGCATGTTAAAACCTTGTTTCGCTTTTCGGAAGAGTAGGCCATTGTGGGAGCGGATGACAAATTTCACACAAGTGCTTATACACGGGGACTAGATGTAAAAAAAAAAAGCACATGAGCGTTTATTCCAGTATTCTCGAAATAAAAGTAATAAATGAATGGGCAACCCCCCCCAAAAAAACAACAACAAAAAACCAAAACAAAAACACACACACAAAACAATCAACCAAACCATAAAAATCCCAAACCTAAAAAAATCCAGCCCAAAGCGGTGCCTATGTAAAACATATCTTCATTAGTGAACCTCGGAGCTCTAGCCCAAGAGCAAACAGCAAACAAAAAAACAAGCAAACCCCCAATGTCATCAGAAAAAAAAGGAAATAATATAATTCTTATGAAGTGCAACAAACTTTAGAGCATAATATTTTATTTTATTTTATTTTATATTTATTTATACCATTTTAAGTCACGAGATTTCTCTGCGTGAAATACAGGCTGCTCTCCCCAGGGAGAGCGCGTCGCCACAAGAGCAGCGCCACCCTTTTTGGGGTTTTTTTTTTTGGTCTGCAACTGTATTTGTTTCCCTATGAGAGTGACATTTTTCTAAGTTTTTTTTGCCAGGGATAACTCCCTTGTTGCCGTGGGTTCTTTTACGTGCGGTGAATAATTGTGTGTAGCACACGGGACCTCGGTTTATCGTCTCATCCGAAAGACTAGACCCCAGACTACCACTCATGGGCTAATGGATGGGGGGGGGACAGTTTCGAGCCCAAACGGGCTCAAACATGTAGCCTATAGGGACAAAGAATTCCCAAAATTTGGAGACCCCAAACAGCACGATTCAAATCCACAACCCAGAGCTAGCCACTCTCAAGTTAATAAGAATTCAACGTATTCTACCCACGAAGGCTAGTCACCCCTTGTTTCGGTTGCTGAAAATTGCAGGGTCAGGACAGTTGAGTAAGGAAGGTACAGATAGCTGAAGGTGCCAGTCTTCTTCTTCTTCTTCTTCTTCTTCGTGAAACACTTAAGACAGCAACTATGGATGTATGTCGTATGAGCACAAAATGCGTTTTGCTGCCGTTAAGCGCCTGACAAGTCAGGCCCAGCAGGATCCGACTTCGGCCTGTGGGAGAAAATCATCCTCTTTTAAGTCTTTTTTTGGGGGGAAAAAAACAAAGGCAGGAGACTGGACCAAGAAGGCAGAAAGTAGACAAGTAAGGAGATGGATGACAAGAAAGAAAAGGAACCAGA